>APFE030404375.1:57365-73076 GCA_000404065.3 Pinus taeda
CACAATAATAACAATAGTGGGCTTCTATGGGGCACAATAATAACAATATGAGGAATACATGGGTACAACAATATAATAAGGGGTTTGTACTAATAACAATAAGGGGTTACACTAGTATTATAGGGGCCTAACAACTGCTCACCATGACTTGTGGACCATCGAATGAGAGATCTGATGAGCTATAATGCAGATTACTCCAACTGTCCATTACCTCGACCAACCACTGGCAGTTGCAACTTTTTCCAAAATATTATGTTGGCCTCTTTGGCATACTTGATTAAGGTGCCAATAAATTTAATTATGGCCTAAGTTAAAAATGTTTTTATATACTAATCTTGCTATTAAAACTTAAAAGATTCCATAGTTAATACATGGTTAGTCGAATATATATATCATTTGTAAAGTGTAGGTGGTAATAAGTTTTTTTATGTATAATGAATGTGTGATTAACATGTTACAAGTGGTACCAGAACCACAAGTTGCAGCTCTGTGGCCTTTTGAAGGAAAATATGTGATTAACCAAAGTGTTTATAATTCACATAGAGAAAGAGAGGTAGTTGGAACAATATGAGGAGGGGAATAGGAACCCCCCACCTAGTGGACTTTCAACAAGAGCTGGACCTAACCTAGAGATGTGGGTCTAGTTGGGAGAAGGTACTACAAATGTGAATGCTATTTTGTTAGAAGACTGTTCAACAATTATGAGTGGAAATGATGAATCTAAGAGCAGATAATGAGATACTAAGGTTGGAGCAGGAGAGAAACATGAAAAGTCTTTGTGATAGATAGAACTCGGGGAATCTAGATCCTAGTCTAGATAATGGGAATAAGGAAGAGATAAGGCAACAACAAGGAGATCATCCAAAATGTGGGTGATATTGAATGGATAATGAGAAAGAGTCAGGCAATACTTCTGGTGGTGGGGGGGTCAAGTGGCCAAATATTAAGTTACAAGGGGAATTCAAGAAAATAAAGCCCCCGTTGTTCGATGGAGAAGCGGAAGGGGCTATAGAAGCCTGGTTGATTAATATCAATAAGTACTTCTAGATTTATGAAGACGATGATAATTTAAAAGCCCAAATAGTAGTTTATCAATTGAAGGGTAAAGACACACTATGGTGGGAAGACATTAAAACAATTATCAGCATTAATGAACAAGAGGTGACTTGGGATACATTCCAAAAATATTTTAAGGAAAAATACCTTACTGAGAGATTTTATGATGAGAAGGCAAAGGATTTTCATGATGTAAAGTTGGGATAGTAGTGCATGGATGAATTTATAACCAATTTTACCTCTTTTTTGTGTTATGTTCCTTACATATGAGAGGAAAAAGAAAAAGTTCAGCGCTTTGTAAGCAGTCTGTCAAATTTCATGAAGGAACAACTGGAATTTGATAATCCCATGAAAATGGACGAGACCATAAGGAAGGATTGTATTTTCTATCTAGATGCAACAAAAGGGAGATGATAATAAAGGCTAGTTGGATAAAATTGGGTATAGGAGTTATCTGAGTGATAATAAGAATACCATATGAGGTGGGGAAAAATCAGTACCCAGGAAACCTATGGGAGGAACCCTGGGAAAGAGTTAGTAGTGAAACAAAATTTCAAGCAAACCCAAACCAGATAAGGCATCAAATAAAATAGAACCTGGGCAATTTAAGAAACCTCCCCTACATTATTAGGGTTGTGGGTAACCCCACTATTACAAGACTTTTCCTCACTGCACTAGAATCAGACTCACAAGAGGTGTTCAAGAAGCCTCTATGGCTAGAGATGTGGCGAGAAAAATACTGAAGATCAATGTTTCCTTGGAGGATCACCAAGTAGAGTATCAACTTGCCATGGTGGAGTTTAAAGGTAAGATAGCTAACTAATTTGTGTCTATTTTAATTTACCCATGAGGAATTCTTAGTTACGTTAGTTCGAAAACAGTTGAATTGTGTCACATATAAAGTATTAAATTTAAAAATTCATGGCTAGTGCAATTGGCCACATGAGAAAAAGGTAAGGTGACAGCTAAAGTAAATTTAAATATATTACCTCTAGGGCCATATGATGTGTTCATTGAGGTGGACTTGTTGGAGGGACATTGGTCCCTAGTAAACTGTAAAGACAAAATTATCCCTTTCCTCATAGATGAAGGAAACATACAAGAAATTCAAGGCATTAAAGTAAGTGTTAAGCTACGATCCATCATTGCTAATTAGTTAAAAAAAAGAGTTATAAAAGGTTTCCAAGTTTATGCAGTGAAAGTGGATTATGCTAACTCTAAAGATAAATTAACAACCTTAGAAAATATACCTGTCATTCAAGAGTTTGTAGATGTGTTTTCTGAAGAGATATCAGGATCGCCCCTAAAAAGAAGCATTGAATTTACCATAAAACTTGTTCCTGGAGCTGGCCCGGTGTTAAAAAAACTATATTGTATGAGTATTCCCGAGTTAACTGCACTCAAGGTATAACTGCAGGAACTACTTAACAAAGGATACATCTAACCAAGTGTGTCACCTTGGGGGGCTTTGGTGTTATTTGTAAACACGAAAGATGGAACACTAAGATTGTGTATTGATTATAGGAAATTAAAAAGGCTAACCATAAAAAAAAGTACTCATTTTCAATGATCGATGACTTGTTTGACCAAGTTAAAGGTGCCATAGTATTCTCTAAGATCGATCTGTGATCGAGGTATCACCAAATTACAATTAAGGATGAAGATGTTTGTAAAACCACATTTAGAACATGCTATGACCATTATGAATTTATTGTGTTGCATTTTGGTCTTACAAATGCTCCTGCAACCTTAATGAGTTTAATGAATGGTATTTTCCACCCCTATTTAGATAATTTTGTTCTAATTTTCATTGATGATATTCTAATTTATTCGAAAAATGCAGAGGAGCATAAGAAGAATTTGAGGATAGTTCTTCACACCTTAAGAGAAAATCATCTCTATTCAAAATTCAATAAATGTAATTTTTTTAAGGAATAGATTCAATATTTAGGGCATGTAATATCCTCTAAATGTATTTTTATTGATTGAGAAAATATCAGGACTATCCTTGAGTGGTATGTTCCTAAAAATGTTGAAGATATTCGATTTTTTATGGGATTAGCTAGTTATTATCGTCGTTTTATTGAGGGGTTTTCTATAATTGCTTACCCCATAACATATCTACAAAATAAAGGGAGAATTTTTAAGTGGACATTTGAATGTCGACACAGTTTTGAGTAATTGAAATGTTTATTAACATCAACCCCAGTGTTAAAAGTTTCTAATCAAGAAAAGGAGTTTATTGTATGTACGGACATCTGCCAAGAAAGGGTGGGAGGTGTCTTGATGCATGATGGTAAAGTAGTAGCCTATGAATCAAGGAAGCTAAAGGAGCATGAGAAAATGTATTCAAAATATGAATTAGAACTTACTGCAATGGTGCATGCTTTAAAATTATGTCATTATTACTTACTAGGGAAGAAATGCATGCTAATGACATACCATAGTAGCTTAACCAGTTTCTTCAAACAACCCAATTTAAATGCACGACAAGCCAGGTCGACTGCATTCCTAAGTGAGTTTGACTTTTATATAAGACACCTTAAAGGGAAGGAAAACTGTGTAGCTGATGCCTTAAGAGAAAAGTGCATTGTGTTTATGAAATTTGGTACCATCGCATTGAATTTGATGTGACAAAACATCATAAAGAAGCTTCTCCTTAGGATCCCAAATATGAATCCTTATGGAAGCAAACTAAACAGATACAAGATTCTGGAAAACTGTCTGAGTATGGTACAAATGATAGAAATTTGTTAACTTTCAAAGGAAGGGTTTATGCTGCACACCCTTGGTATCAAAAATTATTCTTTGCGATTAAGAGAGAGTATTTTTACCAGGTGTGAGGAAATATATCATTGTGTATTTAGCCAAGTGTTTGTAGTGTCAGCAGATTAAAGCTAAACATCAATGCCCCGCTAGTATACTCGAGCCACTTCCTACTCCTGAATGGAAATGGGAAGTAATTAAATTGGATTTTACAATTGTACTACCCAAAACTGAAAAGCAACATGATTTCATCATGGTAGTGGTCGATAAGTTAAGAAAAAATTCTCATTTCATCCCTGTTAAATCCACCTATAAAACAGTGGAAATCGCAAATATCTTTATGAAGGAAATATTTCGGTGGCATGGCATGCCAAAGGTAGTAATTTCAAACAGGGATGTAAAGTTCACATCTTCATTTTGAAAAGCTCTTTTTACAAGGCTGGGTACCTAGATTCAATTTAGCATTGCTTATCCCCCACAGACGTATGGAAAAATTAAGCAAGTAAACCAGGTATTGGAAAATATGTTAGGAATGTATGTAATGTAGTAGCCAACCAAATGAGAAGAATATATTCATTTGGTTGAGTTTTCTTATAATAAAAACTACCATGAATCATTAAAAATGAGTCCATATGAGGTGTTGTATGGAAGAAAGTGTAGAACCCCTGCTAATTAGTGTAGCTCGGAAGACAAGACGATTTTAGGACCTGACATGTTGGCAGAAATGGAGAAAGACATCAGGAAAGTTCGACATAACTTAAAAGTGGCCCAAGATAGACAAAAGGAATACACCGATAAAAAAAGAAATTGGATTTAAGACCTATGTGGTTAATATCTTGTAACTTAGTAATCGGAGAACCCACAGTAAAAACCATTTTTCGTCAAATGGTTTTTACTGTGGGTTCTCCGATTACTAAGTTACAAAAAAAGAACTTATAAAGAATTCTAGATAGGGAATCATGTTTATGTTCGGATCAAACCCAGAAATAGCACCCTATAGTGGGGTAGTTGTGCTAAGTTAGTACCTCATTATTGTAGACCTTTCCATGTCTTGGAAATAATAGGGCCGGTAGCTTATCAAGTTTCCCTTCCAAGCCACAGAAAGGTTCATTATATATTTCAAGTTTCAATGTTAAAGAAGTATGTATATGACTCCATACACATTATTAGCTGACAGGGTGTAAGAGTATAAGCTAGATTCTAAAATGTGTATAATCAGTTAAGGAATAGATTAACTAATGATGGTAATAATGGTTTGGTAGATCGAACCAGATGGGGAGTTTCTGGTATAACCTCTGTGTATTCTCAATCGAAGAGAAACAATGTTGCGGAGGCGATCTATCATCTTGGTTAAAGTGTAGTGGAGGCACTTTAACCTAAAGGAAACCACCTGGGAAGACGAAAGTCTTACGCGATAGGCTTATCCTGACTTGTTCCATGGGCTATAATAAATACTAAGGATATTGTTTCGCCAAGGGAGGGGGGGGGAAGATGTAACACCCTAGGATGATATTTGAGTTACTGACATTTACATTACTTACATTATTTGAGACTATCATAAATAAGGCCTGCGGAAGCCTAGTGAAACTTTTGTTAACATTTAATACATAGTAATGTTATTTTATTATTATGAAATCTCATAATTCAAGACGGTAGATTGGTAAACAAATTCCAACCTCCAGGCAATTAGAAATAGTTACACCTCTCTTTCTTGGAGAGAAAGGAAGATCTAAGTGGAAAGAAGAGGGTTTTTCTTTTTCTTTTCTTTTTTTTTTGCGAATGGAAGGAAAGAAAAGTTTGTAAAACTAATAGGACACTACCAAGGAGAGATGTCCTAGCTGTACTAGAGGTAGTGGATAACTTAGTTACAGATAAAGATCAATAAGTATTAGAATGGACTATAGTATTCATGTCTACTACCTGACTCTAAGGAAGAATTTTTTTTCTATTGTTCTGGAGTGGAAGCTCAGGGGGGAAGTGGACATAATTTCCCTTCTCAAGGTTGGTTGGAATGGTCTCAACCATGTTGAATTTGTGAGATAGTCGTTAAATAGATAAGTATATATGCCTGAACATATATATTTACATGATTTCGATTAATTTTCTGTTGGAAAGAAAAGTTGTGGTTGTTTTGACTGTACTATAATAAATTTTGCAGAAGTATCTTTAGGTTTGTCTGCTGAAATTAAATGCTTGAGTTAAATACTGGTTGTGGATTATTTCCTTGTTGTAACTTGACTCTATGCTCATCTATTAAAGAACACTTTATGGTCTTGTGCATTCAAATGGGTCATGGGTACAAGTGAATAGTGCTATATGAGGCTAGAATGTGTTAGGAACAAACTGTAACCCTCTTTTGAATGAAGTGACATAAAGATTTTGTAAGCTGCAGGGTGAGTACGGTTATGTTGATATGAAGCTGAAAAATTGTACCTAAGCAAATGTTTGTTGCTCATTGTAACACAGGGTAGTGAAAGAGTTAAATGTAAGGAAAATAGGATCTCATCCAAGTAAATGCCAAGAGAGACACACGAGTAAAATATATTTTTTTCTTAGAGGATGACAGGGGTAGGACTGGTTTAGTTTTAGGCCAAGCCATATTAAACCAACAACTTGGAACCGTTCTAGCTCAATCCCTCAAAACAAGTCACCAGATATAACAGTACCTAGGAATATTATGGATGAAGAACTTAAACAAAAACCTGATATATGTGTTACCGAAAACCCTCGGAAATTGTAAATCTTAAATCAATAGGAAGTTGCAAAATAAAGGATCATTGTGAAAACTGTGGGTTATAAAGTTTACCCTTTGAGGGCCGAGAGGGAGTAAAAACATCATTAGGTAATGAAATTTATTTAATCGTTGAAGAAATTACTCAATCATAAATTATTTTACTACAAGATTCTATAAAACGAGAATAAATGACAATCAAGATAACCTCCACAAATATGACATTCACTGTTAAATTCAACGAAAACTATAACAAACTTGATGTAAATCACAAATTTTATAGTGCAAACCCTCACTAGGTGGAAATATGTTGCCGAGGGGGTTGAGAACTAGGCTTCCAAATAAACCAGTTGCCAGGTTCGTTCCCCCTTGTGCCTCTTTTGCAATATAAACAAAATAAGAACAAAATTAAAACATCATCCACATAATTAATAAGAACCCAAGAAAATGTATACAATTTATAAATGAAACAAATTAAAGAGCATGAAAGTTGTATGGTAATTTATTCATATGCATAATCTTATACATACAGCCTACAAGGAGATTGAATATTAATAACCATTGTACATGCATTAACTAAAAAGACCCTTTTTGGGTTAAGTCCATTGTGAGGCTCAACCTCTAGAAGGAATCAATAAATTAGTGAGACAAGTAGTGCTTCAAACCAAGTTTAAATAACTAATAGAAAAACTTATAACATCTTGGTCATTGTTTGCTCCAAGCAGGGGACCAATGGAACCCTTCCAATTATTACAGATGATGTTTCAACAATTAAATAGATACCTCATGAAATAATTGTTTCGGTACTCAAATAAACCAAGAGGATATGGTTTCAACCACTCAGTCGTTTCCCTCAAAGCGTTTGAAGAATACTTGCAAAAAACCACCAAATGATTACTGTTATAATTTGTGGCAAAATCGGTAAATGAAGGGGTGGCAATGATTGTGCATCTGGTGGCTCATCGTGTGTGTAGAAGAATGAAGCCCAAAAACTCTCGCGTGTAGCTTAGGAAAAAAAATTCCCCATAACCTTAACATCGAACTCTGAAAATTTGAAAGTAACCGAGACTTAATAATGCAAGTATTACAGTGAAGCACAATGACATTCCCTATAAAGGTTAATTCTGGTGAAAACAGGGTTACCTGAAGCTCCATTCGTCATGGAAGGGGAACACATGTCTAAACTATTACTACCGCCATCAAACTGGTAATAACCAAAAGATAAATTTAAACGAAACGAGTTCCTGCAAGAACCAATCACTACGATTGTTAGCAAGAGTGTTGATAAAGCCCTAGCCTACTATGCAAGTTATGTAAAATAATAAACCCCAACATTACAACTCACTTGTATAACATGGATATTACCAGAATGATTGAATGGAGTTAGTTTAGTGTGAAATTACAAATCTTGGCTAGGTGAATGTGCCAAGAAAATGAGCGGATTGAGCAACAGAGGGAGCAAGGGTTGGTTACCCTAAATACTCACTGTGAATTTAGGACCACCGGATGAGAGATCTGATGAGCTATAGTGCATATCGCTCCAGTTGCTCATTACCTCGACCAACAACTCGTTGTTACAACTTCTTCGAGAAGATTCTGGTGGTCTCTTCTAACATACTTGGTTAAGGTGTTGATAATGTTGGTTATACTCTAAGTTAGAAACATGTTATATACCAATCTTTCTATTAAAACTTAAAAATTTCCATACCTAATACATAACTAATCGAATATACATATATATAGATATAATATATATATATATATATATATATATATATATATATATATATATACTATAATATAATATATATATATATATCAATCATTTGTAAAGTATAAGTGGTAATAATTTTTTGTTATAATAAATATGTACTTTAAACATGTTACAATAACATTTTTAAAATTTATATAATTATAATAAATGATAATTAATTTATTATTAATTTCACTATCTAACCTATATTTAAAAAATATAAAAAATTCAACAAACCGTTTTTCATTCTTTCCATTATGAAGTATCTAAGGAGAAGCTATTATCATTCCTCCTATTGGAAATCATTACAACCCATATTTACTTTTATTCAAAGACATTTGACACATCACAAAGACTCTCTCAATTAGTCTTCCACTCAACTAGTCATACCACTTTCCTTTTACGATACAATACTTAATGCAAGAATTCGATTTTACACCATAAATAATGGAATAACTCTATCCTCCTTCAAACACTATGAGTGCAAGTTATAAAGTATTTTTTTGTAAAATGAAAGATGGTGATGGAGCTCGAGGGCAGAAATTTAATAAAGAAGAGAGATTAGAGAAAATAAAAATATTCATAAAATAAATTATAATGCATTTGAAATTATTTTTTAAATGTTGAGTTGATTTTAGTGGGATAGGAATTTAGGAATTTTGTGAGTGGAATCAGAAAGTGGGAAAAATAGAAAGATAATTATATAATTTGTATTGAATTGAAGTTATTTTTATGTTGATTTGATTTTAGTGGGTTAAGAACTTTGTGAGAGTAATGAGAAAGTGGGAGAAAAAGAAAGATAATTATAGAATTTTGAAATTATTTTTTAAATGTTGAGTTGATTCTAGTGGGATAGGAATTTAGGATTTTTGTGAGTGGAATGAAAAAGTAGGAGAAATAGAAAGATAATTGTGGAATTTGTATTGACTTGAAGTTATTTTTATGTTGACTTGATTTTAGTGGTTAGGAATTTTGTGAGAGTAATGAGAAAGTGGGAGGAAAAGAAAGATAATTATAGAATTAGCATGACTTTAAAAAAGGGAAATTTTATAAGTGGAATAAGATAATGGGAAAAAATTATAGAACTGAAGAAAAAAAGAAGATAATTATAGAAATGCCAAAAAATAAGGATTTTTTAATTAAATTTTACTAAAAAAATAGAAGAAAATTTTTAAAATATTTTTTCAACAATTTTATTTCATTGATTGATATAAATTTAATAAATAATAATAAAAAAGAAACAAATAAAGATATGTTGAGCTTTATCGAGAGTGACATTATATTCCTTTTCCTTATTTCTCTTTTTTTTCTACCCTTTTTTTTTTACCATAGTGAATCTGTAACTCGTTGGAGTAATTTGGAAGATCAAACCTAATTGCTACCACTATAACAACAAGAGCATATCCAACATCCAGTAAGCTAGATATCTAGGAATTTATGACTTAACAAGAGTCAAGACTCCATGAAAGTGGGAAATCCTACTCCTTGAATCTTATCACAATGGCCAAAGATCAAGACATAAGTAATTAGAGAAAGAAAAACCAAAGTCAATCATAAATACAAAAGAAATTAGAGAAAAATAAATAACCAAAAATAAGATTCTCTTAAAACCTCACATAAATCTCAAAATCAATAAAAACAAAAAATAAATAAACAAGGCACAAAAAAAATTGAAAACATAACAATATTAAATATTATTAAAAATAATTATATTATTATTATATAAATATGTTTATATTTTAAATTTTTATATCTATATATAAAGAAAATTCGTCAATTTAAATTAATTAAATGACCCTTAATATTCATATCTAAGCTGATATGGATGATATCCCATGTGATTTGTTGTTAAGACTCTAACCATAACACCCATGTCTCATATATGTGGTTAGTAGTCAATAATACTTTAAACTAGCAATTGAACCAAATGTTGCAAAAGAAACGCCATAAGGCATAAATTGGAGCAGAATCATGACATATAAGAATTATTATGCAGGTGCATACTTTGCCATTAATTCATTCTCTTGGATCTAACAACTAGATCACTATAGATTATATGGGAGCTCTAGAGGTGATATGAACCTCTTTCCAATTTGCAAACTACTAGACCACTGTATTAGCCTCTCTTCATCGTATGTTTGGTTGATTGATAAGCCATAAAAATCAAATGTTGAAGACAGAAACTTGCAAACATAAAATCCATAAGAATATTGATTCCCAAAATATTTGTATCCCACGTTTATGAGAAAATACATTTTATAAGATTTTACTTAAGATCAGATCTGATTAGTTTTGAGAAATTCATCTTTAACTAAGAAATAATATAAATTGAAAATGCATAGTGTTGAAGATTAACCATACCTTTATATCCTACAACTGAAAATTAAGACTATCTATAAATTGTTTCTAGATGTGGCACATCACCTCTTCATTGTTTTAGCAAAAATGACCCCACTTTCTCAACAAAGGGCGGGAATCTTTGCTCAAAAGAAACCCGAGACAATCATTTGTCCTAAGAAGGAAGAAGGATTTGGTTCCCAACAAGATATGTCACAGTTTGTTGCTAACAACTGGTGTGGGTGCATAGATCTAGTAGTGTCTCTTCCTCCAATGACTATTGAAAATCCATAATTTTGTCAGGTGGGAGGGAAAGGTGAACATCCTCTTTCACAATAGGAGGTTCATAGGGCTTGAGATGATTAAAATTAACCACATTGTGGAGGAAAAGCTAGCAAGGAAAATCTAAATTACATGCATTCACAACAACCTGCTTCAGAATAGTACAAAGACCATAGTAGATGGGCTTAAGTTTATGATGTCACTTCCCCTTAAAACATATTTTGTCTAAATAAAATTAGACTCAGTCACCTATGTGAAATTGTACAGACAATTGATGTCTATTATGGGGTTATTTGTAGCAAGGTGAGGGAGTTTTAAGAGCATCAAATATGTGGGAATGGATGTGATCCAATTTCTAAACAAGGGAGGATGTAATGTGTTGCTTCTTGCACTAGTGATGGGAAACAACTAGAGGAATAGAGTTGGGAAGATTGTATGGGGCCAACCATTGGTAACCATAAAAACCTGATTATATCTATGTTGTAGGACATGAAAATAAGAATTTCACTGTTTATTTTTGGTGTGGTGAACACAAAGAGCTTGTAATAGGCAACAATTTATTACTTAGGTTTGAACATTTGGTTTTTTTCTTGGATTGATTTATAGCAAGTGTAGGGGGTGTGAACATCATCAAATACTTGGGAATGGATGCAAGCCAATTTCTAAACAAAGGATGCCTTGCGCTGCTTCTTGTGTTGGTGGTGGGAGATAACTAGAGGAAGAGAGATTGGTAGCATGTAACGACCAACCACTGGTAACCATAACAACCTGATTATAAATGTGCTTTATGACATGGAAAAAAGAATCTCGCTGTATATTTTTGGTGTAGAAACACATAGGGCTTGTACCAAACTACAATTTATTACTTTGATCTACCCATTTATTCATTTGCAAATTAAAGGCAGTAGCGAAATGAAGCTGACAACCCAATAACTATTGAAATATCTTCTAAAAGGTGTTATAATCATGTGAGAGTAAACCTTTGCATACAAGTCTTCAGGGAATGATTTCATTGTTGATATTGTTTTACATGCCTGATTGTCCCAATTCTCTCCTTCCTCCGTTGTTTCTTGAAGAGAGTAAATGGACCAACTTCAATTACTAGTAGTAGTCTTCTCCAAGTTTGTTGTTTATGTATTGTTATTAGAAATCATATAAATAAATTTTTTCCTTACATCAAATTTTTTTGTAAATGTATTCAAACATTTTGCAAGTGGTTCCCATCAAGTGTTGAATCCCATGGAAGCTATGTTTGGTGGAATCGTTGGGCAGGAGGTTGTAAAATCTTGTTATGAAAAAATTTCATCAATATTGCAAGTTTTACTTCCTTGGCACCCTACTTACTCTTTTTATGTATTTCTCTTAAATTTAAATGGAAGTGTACCCTTGTCCAGGAAGGGCAAGGTAGAAGAAAACTCAATTATTTATTGTCTAATATAAATTTCTATATTCCTACTTGTGTCTTTATTCTACTTAGATTCATTGGAATCTCTTCCTATATAACCCCTTGGGCCAAAGGATGTGAGACCTTTGAATAGTTGTTATGATGCTTAGATTTCTGTATTTGGAAAAAAGGTGCATAAAAAGTTGGAAGATGCAAAATTATTTGTTGTGGGGGATGGTGCTCTGGGATGTGAGCTTCTAAAGAACTTAGACTCATGGGAGCTAGGGAAATCATGGAAAAAAGGTGCATAAAAAGTTGGAAGATGAAAAATTATTTGTTCTGGGGGATGGTGCTCTGGGATGTGAGCTTCTAAAGAACTTAGACTCATGGGAGCCAGGGAAAGCATACTATAACAGATGATGACATTATTGAGACGAGAAATATTAGTAGACAATTCCTCTTTTGGGATTGGAATATTGGGCAGGAAATGTCAAGAGTGGCAGCATCAACATCCAATGAAGTCAACCCACATTTGCAAGTTCAAGCAATGGAGAATCATGTCATCCCAGATACTGAAAATGTCTTTGGTGATTCCTTCTAGAATGGTGAGGTTGATGTTTCTTTGAATGCTCTAAACAATGTCATTGCCAGGCCATATGTAGATTCAATGTGTGTTTACTTCTAGAATCCATTGCTAGTTAGAACACTGGGAACCAAGTGCAACACCCAAATGGCTATCCCTCAATTTACTGAGAACTATGGAGCATCAAAAGATCCCCCTTAAAAGAAGGCACCCATGTGCACACTTCATTAATTTCCACATAGTATTCACCACTGTCTCACATGGGAAATGTATAAATTTGAAGGTCTGTTGGACAAAAATCCAGTTGAGGCAAATGATTTTATTTTAAAAATAGAAGAATACATAGTAGCAATCAAGTTTGCAGGGGATACTAAGGCCTGAGAACTTCTAGATTCTATTGTCAATTGTTTGGTTTCACACAAATGTCTAACATGTAAATATTATGTCTCTTGGGATAGAATCAAATAAGTAATTAAATCCCCTTCCTTTTTCCCTTCCCTTCCCTTTCTTTGATTATATGCTTTTCATTTCCATCTTACATGACAACAAATATTAGCACAATTTACTATGTACAAAAATATCAAATTTCAGTAAATTAGATTAAATCACTAACTCATTTAAGGATTTAGGTTTGAGGATTTATTTTCAAATCAGGTGAAACAACTTACTTTCAACTTCCCTGAGGATGCAACTACAAGAGAAGGTGCACCATTCTAGTCTTCTCCTAAGCGTTTCCCAAAGCCCCTCCACTTTTCTTCCCATGATCCCAGTCACATGTCCCCGATTTTCACAACCTCCATTTTAAAATCTAATACATATGGCATTACCATTCCAGATTGGAATTCAAATCCAAATTCAAGCAAATTTGCATAGGCAGTTGATAAAGTTCATATTCCAGTTTTCGAGCCAGAAAAAGGGATGAAGATTATCACGGATGAGAAGGATACATATGTGAACCCTTTTTCTACATTGTATGATGATGATGATGATAATGATGATGATGTTGAACAGATTGACAAATTGATCACCACATTGCAACATGGTGTTCAAAATCTACCTTCAAGCTTTCACATGAATCCTATTAAGTTTGAAAAGGTATTATCTAACATTCCTCATTAATGATCCCTATTATCCTCTACTAATTACACAACTTCTCCTCCCTTAAATAAAATATTTCAATGCAACATTATCCATGGGAAGAAAAACCAGTCTAAAATTTTGGTTATTGCTTCATTGCAATGTAGGATGATGATACAAATTATCACATGGATCTTATCATTGGACTTGCTAATATGTGAGCAAGGAACTATAGCATACCTGAGGTGGATAAGCTCTAGGCCATACTTATTACTGCTTTAAACAGAATACTTATTATGATTAGTATGCATGAGATAATAAAACCAATATAACCACCACTGGCCAGTCAGGCAAAACTCTTCTTAGACCAAAGTTGCACAATAATTTACATGAGATATTGCTTATACTATATTTAACGACCTTTTAAAGTCATATGGGAAATCCATTTTCAACAACAATTGGGATGAACATTAGTGGCATAACCAAAGTTGCACAATTACATGAGATATTCCTTACAACTATATTGAATGACCTTTTAAAGTCATATGGGAAATCCCTTTTCAACAACAATTGGGATGAACATTAGTGGCATAACATATTTTTTTATTTGAGACGATATCTACTCCAAATACAATATCAATGGACAATTGCCAAATCTAAATTGTTAATTAAATGATTAATAATTTTAAGTCTTATGTAGGTAAATTATTTTACAATGGAATATCAAATATTTTTTTATTATTAAGAAAGTATCATAGTTGAATAATGTTGGGTCCCTATAATACTAGTGATTACCCCATTACTATTGTAGTTGTATCCCTTATTAATATTGTTTTGCCCCTATTGTCCCCATATTGTTATTACTATGCCCCATAGAATCCCTCTATTGTTATTTTTGTGGCTTTATATTATTATTGTTAGGTCGGCTCGGTTATATTGTGACTCCTTATACTCATGTATATGGAAAGGAGGTTTTTTTTCATTTGAATCATCAAAGAATCATTCATTTGTGTAATGCAAAGGAGGTTGCCCCCTCGAAGAGGCTGAATTCTAAGGCATTGATCTATATTTTCTATCTTTTTGTGAGTTGGTTTCATAACATTTGGTATCAGAGCTTTGGATTCTAGGGTTTCACTGCTCCAAATAGGTCATCATCGCATTTTCACTATAAATGTTTTTTCTGCAATGTTTCAGAAGCTATAAAAAAGAACCCATTTGAGACGAAATCACATTGAAGCTCGAGGCTGAATTTCAGAGCTTTTCACGCTATATTTGCGGAGATATGATCTGAGGAAGTTGGTCTTTTTGCAGACTCCTGAATTACATTCCAAACAGGTGACTTGGGGAAAATTGTCGTAAATTTCTCTCTCGGCATCGGATTGAAAATTCGTAAGAACGTACAAAAAAAGGACAAACTGTAGTTTCTTGTATATATTTTTCAAATCCAAAGGTCAAAACAGGGACACGTGGCACATCGTACAAGTTCGCTCTACTAAACTAGTTTATAATGAGGTCACTATGGGAGATTTGGCATAACTCTTCCTTGGAGAATCCAATTGGGATCAGACTGGTGGCATTAGAAAGAAGACATAGAGGGCTGCTGCAGGTTGCAATTTTAGAACTGGATGATCCAAAATTACAGAGATACATTAGAGGCAATATCAAGCTCCTACAAAGTGAAAAAAGGTGTGTAGATTTTTTTTAAATTTTTGCTTAAGCTTGGTTTGAAAAATTATTTTGAA
>APFE030404375.1:127124-140011 GCA_000404065.3 Pinus taeda
TGACAGCCAAAGTGCAATTTTCTTGGCAAAGAACCCTGCATATCATTCAAAGACAAAGCACATTGATGTTCATTATCACTTTGTGAGGGATATGATAGAACACAAAAAGGTGTTGCTGGTAAAGGTGGACACTTTGAAGAATACTGCAGATGCATTGACCAAATCTGTCAGCTCTGAGAATTTATC
The DNA here is from genome assembly GCA_000404065.3 of Pinus taeda. Taxonomy (NCBI): domain Eukaryota; kingdom Viridiplantae; phylum Streptophyta; class Pinopsida; order Pinales; family Pinaceae; genus Pinus; species Pinus taeda. The sequence continues at coordinate 127,311 of APFE030404375.1, forward strand.
TTGGTGTAGAGAAACAATGGGCATTGCAAGATTGGATAAATGACTAAGCTCTCTTGTGGCCCGTTGTGGAAATAAATAACAAGTGCGAGAATGTTGGGTTGTGTTATATTCTTTCCATGACTAACCCATGTAGTTAACCGGGGGATTAGAAGGGGGGTGGAGCCCCCCCTTCATTGTGCCGATTGTGTAGCCAAGGGGCGGAGATCACAAGGGGTTTGATGGCTGTAGGTAACCCCACTCTATGGGGTTTGGGGCAAAGCCATGGAAATTTGTTTTTTTGGACCCTATATTAGGTTGGGCAGATCTACCCATGGTTTTGTGCATGATTTTTCTCACATGGTTTTGGATGCGATGATTTTAGGTCCATGGTTTTGGATGCGATGATTTTCAGTCCATGGTATTGGATGTTTTGACATGTATAAATATGTATTATAACATTGAAAGGAATATAATGAAAAATCAAGTTGGTAGTCATGGTTTTGGGATCCAGAGGAAATCTTTGTGTATATGTGTTCTATGTCTTATGTTCTTGCATTGTTTACTTTCTATGTTTTAGAATTCGTATGTAGGTAATTTCTTTACAGGGTTAAAAACTACAAAGTAGTGCTAGACCATTAGACAATTTTATTTTTTATTGTGTAAATAATATATTTTTGTAAAAGTAGTTTAGGATATTTTTCATCCTACTGTTGTATAAATAAATTTCTTCATGAGTTATCGAGGGTTGCACCCTTGATGAATCATTTCTAGACATTTTATGTACTTGAATTTTCTGGAACCTCAATACGAAGCAAAGGATTCTGAATTTTGTTTTGCACAATTTGTGTTTCCAGTATTACTCATTATGTTTTTCTTCATATTCTTATGACTTTACAAAGCTAACTAGGTAGGAATAATTGTGTCTCAATCTATTCCTATTAGCTTTCTGAAGTGATAATCATTAAAGAGAATGGATTAGTGGAATCTTTGTTTAATTAATTCACTCTAAATCAATAAATCATTAGCATCTCATTGTAAGCATAAGAATATTGTCTTGAACCTTTTGAACATTGGTCAGAGTTTTTCATACTTATGATTATGCAATTATCTATCTGACAATTGTGATAATCATATCATCTTTTATTTTCTACTCACCACTATTCAAGCTTTATCACTGTGTGAAATTTTATAGCAGCCCTTTATTGAGATATTGATATTATTCAAAGGGTTAGGTATATCAGCTCTATATTTTTTTTATTCATTGGTCTACCAAATCAAAACAAAAACCCCCAAAACATTTATCTTAGATGCTCAAGCATAGTAGCTGACCATTATTATCTCAAAGGTACAACATCGAATTGGCATTGTTCCCAGGGACTCGAATTCCATTAAATTTTCTAGGGAAATGATATGTATTCTATTCCTTTAAGGTGATTAAACGTCTATAAAGGTTAGAATCCTTCACTTGGAAACTCCACTCTCTCAAACTAGCACCTTTTAAGCACACCAGATGTCGTTCAGAGGATAACCTAGTTGATCCTTTGTCAGATCCTAATTTACTTTTTAGAAAAGCCATTTCTAAAAGGGGACATCAACCCTATTTTTATTCTTCTTCTTCTTCTTTAGTCTTACATTCTGAATATTTACCATCATTTGATCCTTATAGTAACATTCCATCCAATCCATATTACTCTCACCTGTCACCTAGGGTTGCTAAAACCTTGAGGAGAGGAGTCGATTTTAAATCATATTTCCTCATTCATTTAGTTGAAACTCATCTAGAACACTCACTACCACTAGGATTTCCTAAAACTAAATTTGAATTGGGTTTTAACTTACCAAAATACAAAAAAACAAATTTCATATCCCCTACCACTTATACATTTCCTCCCACTTTTGGACAACCTGAAACTTCTACTTTTGAAAAACCTGCAGAGACCTTCTTTGTGTATTCAAATCCACTCTTTGAAACAAAGGAATATATTCATCCACAGGTCGAGAATTTAGTTCTTAGGACTCGTTTGAAATCACTCAAGAGATCCCCTCCTTCTTCACCCCCAACTAGTTCTTCAACCCCTCAATCACCTTCTTTCACTTCTTCAACTTCTTCATCTTCATCAACTTCTACATCCACACAAACACCTAATACACCACCTCCTACTATGGCTTTCCAACCTATTGTACATGCTATATATGCAACTTTAGTCTTACCTCATAATCTCGATGCATTCCCAGCTGGATACTTGAAATACCTTCCCAGGTATAATGGAGATTTCATTCCCTCTGCTGAAGACCATCTTCAAGCCTTTTTAGACTTTGCAGATAACGTGAATATTGAATGAGAAAATGTTTACATGAGGTTGTTTGTAAAATATTTTTTTGATCCAATAAGAGTAGTTCCTTCCATTAATCAAGAAAAAATATTACATAATGTACATTTTGCGAGATAGTGCCAAAAAATAGCAAAATCTGTAACAAACAAAATTACAAAACTAGTGCATACACCACCAATGCACTACTTAATCATCAAAAAGTGCACTAGAAAACCTTCTTTCCCTCTTAACTCGAAAGGAAAAAGAAAAGTTCTAATGTGCTGACAGGTCTGTTAGACTTTGGCAGTCCCATGCTAGAAAGAGCCCTTCACTACTTAATGAGGAGGGCCCACCAAAACCTATGACCCAAAGAGCCAATGGCCCACAAAGCATGTAGTTTTTTGTCAACCCGAAGAATGAGCCATATATCCCTCGAGGATCTGATGGCTATGATCTATTTCGGTTGAACCAACATGCCCACCACTTAAAACCCAAGCGGACTTGAAATGAAAACAAAACTTCCTTCTAGGAAAGTTTGGGCCCATTTTCTATACTCTCTCAATTAGTTAAAATTCCTTACTCCCGTGTGATCTAGACCTCTCCAATTCAATAGCTCTGAAAAGATTTTGTGCCCACAACATGCACACCCATTAAAATTCCAAACAGACCCAATGGGTGGCTATAACCATCGCTCTATAATTTTTCAAGTCCATTTTCTGGACTATCTTCCATGCAACTATCCACCCGATCTTCATCAAATGTTGGCATTCATTGCCATCAAAGGTTGTCTACCCATAAACATGCTCACTCTTTACTCCTATCCTCTTTCCTAACATTGGTGCACTATTTGTTGTCTCCTTAGGTCAAATTATTGCCTGCCTTTCATGCTTTGAAGATTTTTCCTATTTGCGGCTGCCTATTTGTGATAGTCGTTGCATAGTTTCCTTGAGGCAATCGCCTCCCACTCATAGCACCTATTATCTCTTTTACAAAGCACACCCTCATTTTCCAGACGATTTGCTAATCTCTTGGCATTTTTGTGAACCTAAACAAATCTAAGTGTTTTAAGGGCTCTGAGGTGGAGTTGAATACATTGATATACCTGCAATAACCACCAATGTTGGGATACTTTTCCTGGTGTCGAGGCATTGCCTATCTTTTTTATAGAATTAATTGTCAATTTAGAGTCTACCTCTATGATTGTATTGTGTAAATTGTACTCAACCAACATTTATAGGCATTGCTCTAGGGCCATGAGCTCCACCATATTGTTTGTGGCATTCCCGAAATGACTATGAAAGATAACTCTTATGCTTCCCTATTCGTCTTGTATGACTCCTGTATAACTAGCATCCACAGTGTTTCCATTAGAGGCTCCATCTATATTAAATTTCAAAAAGCCATGGGGGGGTGATTTCCAGAAGTCCTTTCCCACTGTTATATGTTTTACTATCTTTCTTATTCCTTGGGGGACTTGTGACTGGAGCCCCAAATGCAAAAGAATGTCAGAATCCTAGTTTTAAGGAGATTTCTCGGGGGGGTTGCTTTATAAGGGTGCTTACAATTTCTTCGAGTTGTATTAAATATGAGCTATGATGCTTTGGGTTGAACCCGTTCTATTCTTGAAAAGTCTATTGTTTCTTTCTTTCCAAACATCCCAGATCAAAAAACCTGGGATCAGAGTCCAACCTCTATTGATTGTCTCATTTTCTGAGAAGTCTTTCTTCCAATTCTTTAGAGTTCCAGTGATGATGCTTTCGTCCCTATCAATTTTCCTAAAAATTGAAGCTACTAAGCTCCATAAGGTAGAGGTGATAGTGCAGAGGTTAAGTGATCCATCATTTCTTTTTGCAGGCCACATAGCTGACAACTAGATGGACCAGCTAGGCCTCTCTTTCTTAGATTTTCCGAAGTCATAACTTTTTTATGATGTACCGACCACAAGAACAACTTGATTTTTATCTAGTGCGGGTTCTTCCATAGATCTCCCCATATCTTATTAGGGTTTGGAAGGTCAAGTCCAGTGGAAATTGTTTTGGCTTCTTTGAGGTTGAAGTTTCCTTTGTTGTTTCTTCCCCATCTTAGTGGTTCAAACGAAGTTGAAGTCAAAATCTTTCTCCATTCTAGGATCACTATAAGAGCATCTACTTGGGCCTTCAAATGGGTTTCCTCATTGTATACTAGGTCCTTCCAAGTTCTCCATTTTCCATTGTCCCTTGTCTGATCCCAAAAATCACTAACCCTGAGCATACCTTTATTGTCAATGCCATTTTTGAGAATGTCTAGTCCTTCTATGCATAGGTTAGGCTCCTACTGCACTAGTTATCCTCCTAAAACTAGGCTAGATTTCCATCTCTGGTGTCCCAGAAACTATGCTTCTGCACAATAGCTCTCTTCTCCTAGACATTGTTCCAAATATGGGAGCCCTTGATGAGCCATGTCATTCTGATATAGTCCCTTTCTTGCCAGTTATTGCATACTTATGCTTCCAGAGCTTATCCCAAGGGATTCTCCTTCCCTTTAGACATCTCCACCAAAGTTTTGCCCCCAAAACGTTTCTTACATTTTCCAGGTCTTGATGTTCCCAAACCACCATGGTTTTTGGGTTTGCAGAGCTTTTCCGAAGCATTGAGCACCCTTACAACTACTTTCGATTTTCTAGAATCCTCCACAACATAAGGATATCTTATTTGACTATTTACCAACATCTTTTGAAGAAGTCTACATTGAACCCATCTGGGCGTGGATATTTCCCATTCTGCATCTCTTTGATTACTTCATTAACTTCCTCTTCAATCACTGGCCCGTTGTGATTGTAATTGTCTTCCCTGATTAATAGTTTTGGAATGTTTGATGTGAAGTTGTTGATAAATTGTAATTTGTGTGAGAGAGGCTCCTCGGATATACTTCAAAATGTTGTACTAGAATATAATCCAATTCTTTGAGGGTGCTTAGCTCTTTCCCTTGAGTATCTTTGAGTTTTACAATCTTGTTATGAGACCTATGATCCATAGTTGTCTTGTGAAAAAGCTTTGTATTTATTTCCCCTTTTTTAATCCATTGCACTCTCAATTTTTGTCTCCACAAGATCTCCTCTTACTGGCATCTGTTCTCCCATTCTTGTTGAAGAGAGCGATCTTTTATTTTCCTTTCCTCAGTAAAGCCATCACTGATGAGGACCTGGTTAATTCTTTGAAGTTTTTGTTCAACTTCTCTTTTCTCTTTGAAAATGTTGCCAAACTCAGTTTTGTTCCATTCTTTAAGCCTGATTTTGATGTGTTTTAGTATCTGTTGCAGTAGGAACATCTTCATGCCTTCCACGACCATTCCTTCCACCCACCATTTTTCAATGTTGGTGTTGAAATCAGGGTGAGTGAGCCAGACATTTTCAAACATGAAAGGTATGTTCCTCGGAGTTCCTATGAAAGTAGCTTCAAGTTAGATAGGCCAATGATCTGGCCCTCCGAAAGGAAGGATTAAAGTAGTCAAGTCAAGGACAATGAGAAATAGGTCTTTCGAGATAATAAATATGTCTAGTTTAGAAGCAACATGAGAAGCCCCTCCCCTCTTATTGTTCCATGGGAAGGTGCCACTTATTGTGATCGTATCCACCAGCCTCATATTGTTTAAGAAGTTCTAGAGGGCAATGGAGTCTTTGCCTAGTATTCTGGTCCCACCTTTTTCCTCTGTAAGCAATCCGATCATGTTAAAGTCCCCTCCCAGAATCCAAGGCATCATAGGATGTCTCTCTCTCATCTCCTCTAGTGAGGTGAGAAGCCTCTGTTTGTATTCAAGTTTTTGAGGACAATAGGCATCTATGATCATATAGAATTCCATGTCACCCAAAGGTTGGATAACCATTGGAACATAATTCTTAGATGCTTTAGCATCTAGGATTCCAAATTTTTGTGGATTACAAAGTGTGAGAATCCATCTTGCTGTATTGTTTTCTTTGACTTCTAGATACTCATACTTAATCAGCCATTTTCTATGTATCTCTTTGATTTTTTCCATCGAACATTTTTTTTCCTGTATAAACACCATATCTGGTTTCTCTTCGTTTACTCTATTGTTGAGATTTCTTTGTTTTCTTTTACTTTCTAGTCCCCTAATGTTCTAGGTTGTGAGCTTCACTATGAAAGGTTTGTAAATGAGTAACTAGTAAGATCTTTCATCTTGCCTGAGTTAATCATGAGTTTCCCACACTCTGTTAGTAGCTCATTTTGTCTCTTCCTTCCTTTTTTCCTACTTGGGTTCTGGGTTGGGTGTTCTGTTGTTACCTCCATCAGTTTTACCCCTTTATTTTCTTGGCCATCATGGTTCCTTTCGATTCCAGTAGACTTTTCCTAAGATCTCCACAGGAAGAGTTGTTGCACTCTGTCAAACTCCTCTTGTGGTAGAGAATCAACACCTCTGTTGGATCCCTGCTCTAAGAACTTTTCTAGATCTAGATTCTCCCTCTCAAGAATCTCCTGTAGTCCGTGGTCCTACATCCCAACTTCACTTGGGGTCATTTCCTGGTCCCTACCAAGCTCCATAGTGCTTAGCAAATCCTCCCTTAGTTTTTTTTTCTCATGTGTGACCTCCATGCTTTCATATTTTTCCTTCTCTGTAGGATTATCCTTTGGTGCCTTGTCTGTTCCATTGTCCTCACCTTCTTCTTCTAAAATATTGAAACTGTTATCACTTGGTTGCTTAACTTTGCTAGGTTTGTTTTGGTACTTTTTCCCCCTCCTTTCCCTCTACCTCCCACCTTTGTGAAGCCTTGAAGATCCTTTACTGTGTTGGGTTTCGCATTGTTCTCCAATTTGTTAAGTGGGTAGTCTTTGAAGTGGTGCCCATGTTCATTGCACTTATCGCATCTGAATGGGACATGCTCATAGTCCACTACCTACACCCATTATTCATCATAAACTTCTAGAATAATTTCATCCAGAAGTGATCCCTATAGGTCAATTTCTACACATATACATGTGAAGGAGGTATATTTGCCTCACAGAGTCGCGTCTGATATTTTTTAGGAATGACTTAATTTATTGCCTATGGCTTTTAAGGATTCAGGTAGAAATAATCTAAAGGTAGGGAGTAGATTCTAATCCATACTAGTACGAAAGTGAATGTTTCTCGCTCTGGGACAAAATTCATCACTAATGGTCGCATGTAAAGTCTTGCAGTAGCATAGAAATATGGCCCTCCTTCGAACACTTTGTCTTTATCCTCTAGGTTTGTGAAAACCACTGTGAAGGACCCCTTTGACCCAAGATGAAGGGTTATTTCTCCCTTTGGCTTCCAGTAATTCCTTATCCAAGTGTACAAAGCCTTCTTTGTTGGCTATATCCCCATAAATTTGCAAATGACTACATAAGTCTCCATTTGATCTCTGTGCACCTGTAGCATCATATCACTTAGAACAACACGAGATTTGATAGTCGACCTGGGTTTATAGGGTCTATTCATAGTCTTTTGCTCAGTTCTCTGACTAATATTGCCTGTCTTCCTCCCTTTTCTGACTTCCTCATGATTTTGTTACTATTCATGTTGTTTGCTACTTTTTGACATTTTTTTACTTTTTTTCCCCATTTCTGCCTCCAGTGGCTTTTTGAATTGATTTGATCATGCCTCCCCATTTTTGTCTACTACTACCTAACCTGTAGGAGGGAGTGGAGCTCCCCTCTTCTTTCCACTCCATTGTTACCATCTCACACCCACTACTCCCTATTCCAAACCCTCGCTCTCGTCGCTCCATCCAAAAACTGTGCAAAAACCCCTAAGGTTGTTTGTACAATCACTTGAAGGAAATGTAAGAATTTGGTTTAGGCAGTTACCTGCAAATACCATTAGAAATTGGGAAGAGCTTACAACTATATTTAAAAACCAGTGGGGTGTGAAAAAGGATCATCTTTACTTTCTTACTGAGTTTTATGAAGTTAAAATAAATTTTGGTAAACTTGTATCAGAGTTTATGAAAAGATTCAATAAGATTTATCACAAAATGCCCCCTGATTGTAAACCCGCTATAGTAGTAGTAAAGTGTAGATTTTCTAAATCCTTTGATGATGATTTTTTTGTTATGCTAAGAGAGAGAACATCAAGAAATCTTGAAGATATGCAAACAAATGTTATTGCGGTAGAAGCAAACAGGGTTGCTTCAACTACTTTGAAAGCTAAAGAGGAAAAGGCCCAAAGAAAACTCAAATCAACACCAAGGGATTCTAGTTCCTCTAAGACTAAAACTGAAGATTATAAAATATATGAAATAACTTCTCTTCTTAGAAATATATCTAATAGAATTTCCAATATTTAGACTCAACCTAGGATAACTCAATAAACAGTTTCCAGACCCCAAAATCAAAATCAAGGTCAATATCAAAGAAATCCACCATTACGAATTCTTTAGAGACCTAGTAATGATCAACAGGTTCCTACTCCTTTGTTGATAGATGATTAACAACTTGATGATAATACTATGAACATCACTAAAGGTATAAATAATTTGGATACTTCCTCTAATCAAATAGTTATTATTCCTCTTACACAACAAAATCAGCTTGAATAAGATCAAGAATCTTCACAGGTTTCATAATACCATTACTTCTTTGAATTTTTAATTGCAGAGTTGAACAAAAGATATGACCCTAGGCCTAGGCCTGGCCCTAGAAGACCTCTAAGGAAACTCTAGTTATTGAACCTCATGCCAAAGTTGTTCAAACTCAAACAACTTTTATTCGACCATTAGAACAACCAGTTGATATTCCTCAAAATGACAAAAATGGATTGGCTGCTTCTAATGTTGAAAAAGAGTTAGAAAGATTTAAGATCCCAGTTCCACTTTCTAAACTTTGTAAAAACACTGGATACAAAAATCAAGTCTCCAAATGGATTCAAAATACCTTGGTTGATGCTGAAGGTGATATAATTAGTCTGCAACATGAAAACCAGTAGTTGTTTTTGCCACAAGATCAGATATGATAGATGAAATAGTGCCTCCTTTCTATGTAACTCTTAAGAAAAATGTTTCCATGTTGTATAATTGTATGCTTAATTCTAGAGCATCACATAACCTCATGCCAAAAATATCATGGATCATTAAAAACTTGACATAAATAGATCCTATCATGACTTGTACACCTATGATTCTAAAAGGGTGCCTGGCTTAGGATTGATTAAGGATTTATTAGTCACCATTGCCCAAATTCCAGTGAAAAGTATAGTACTTGATATAGTTGTCACAGATATCCCTCCCAAATTTGGAATGTTGGTTTCAAGTTCTTGTTGTGCCAAATTAGGGGGAACTCTTTAGATGGATATGTCTTACATTGTTATTCTAGTTTATGGGGGAGAACAACTAAGATTATATAGGGAGTTTGATTTGTGCACATTGTTTGTAAAGTAGACTAGCTAAGGAACCATCCCATTTATGCAATTGACTAAGGTTTTGGTTCCTTTCAACTCTCTTCAAGCCAAGTTCATGAAACTAAAGTTAAAATTGAAGATATAATTGAAAATACAATACCAAAAAAAACTAATATATGGAAACTATTCTTTGATATCTTGTGTGCAAAAGATGGATCAAGAGCTGGAGTAGTTTTAAAATCACCAGAAAAAAGGAAACATTACCCAATCATGGCAACTTGACTTCAAAGTTACAAATAATGTGTGTGAATATGAAGCTTTCCTTTTAGGATTTCAATTATCCAAAAGCTTAAAGGTCCAAAAATTAAACGTTTTTACTGATTTAGAGCTTATTGTCAAACAAGTGAGAAGTATTTGCCAGACTAAACATCGTAGAATTAGGTCATACCGAAATGAAGTATGGGATTTGGTTGAAAACTTCTTTGATGCCTTTAATTTGACTTATATTCCAAGACATCATAATATTCATGCAGAGGCCTTAGCTATTTCTACTAGTTTATTTAAAATTCCTCATCAGTCTAATGTACTCTACAAAATGCAAGTCAAGTATAAACCATCTATCCCAGACAATTTGAAACACTGGTAGATATTTGAAGATGATAAACACTTGAAATATTTCCTGCAACTTGTAGATCAATTTTCTCTTCTACAAATTGATGAAGATAGACCCCAAATAAATGAAAATACAAGTGAAAATGATACTTCAAATTTCAATTGAAAAATTGTTAATCATAATATTATTCAATTGTCTAACAATTTTATTCCAAAAGGCTTGATACCTTTAGAAATTTTTTTTGATCAAAATGATGTTCTTTGAAATCCTTAGTCCATTTCTTCTGAAGAGAGCATAAAGGAAATTAACATTGGAAGAAACGATGATGTCAAAAGCATCAAAATCTATGCATCTCTAGACCCTGAAATTAAAATTCAATATCTTAAGTTACTTCAAAATTATAAGAATGTTTTTTCTTGGACCTATGCTGATCTAAAAACTTATGATACTTCATTAATACAACATAAGATCCCTTTGAATCAAGAAGCAGTACCTTATCAACAAAAACCTAGGAGGATTAATCCAACCCTTCTACCAACTTTTGAAAGGGAAATTAAGAAAATGGTAGATGACCAGATCATTTTCCCTATTAGATATTCTAATTACGTTGCAAATTTAGTTCCAGTTAGGAAAAACATAGGAGAAATCAGGCTTTATGTGGACTTTAGAAATTTGAAAAAAACATCATTAAAGGATAATTACCCTTTTCCCAAGATGGACTAGTTACTTCAAATGGTTTCAAGAGCACAAAGACTTTATATGCTTGATGGTTTTTCAGGTCATAATTAGTTGAATGTTGATCCAACAGACAAGGAAAAGACATCCTTCACTACACCTTAGGGTACATTTATGTATGCTAGAATGCCATTTGGGTTATCAAATGCTAGAGAAACATTTCAAAAAGCTATGTATGTAGCTTTCATGGGTCAGGAAAACAAGGTTGTAGTTATTTATCTTGGTGACATTACTTTTTTTTCTAAATCTGATCATAAACATCCAAAGCACTTGAACAAGGTTTTTGACAAGTGTAGGAAATTTGGGATATCATTGAACCTTAAAAAGTCTTTGTTTGCTATTAAATAAGGAAAGCTATTAGCACATATAATCTCAAACGAAGGAGTGGTAATTGATCCTAAGCGTGTGTCTTCCATTGAAACATTGAACTTAACTAGAAACAAGAAAGAAATTGAAGCTTTTATGGGTAACATTATTTTTTTAATAAGATTCACCCTGAACTATGAAGAGATTGTAAAAGATATAACTAGCATGCTCCGAAAGGATCATGAATTTAAATGGACTGACTCTTCCAGGCATGCTTTGATCAGATCAAGAAATCTATCTCTGAAGCTCCCACCTTGGCCAACCCTGATTATATGAAACCATTCAATATCTTTTCTTTTGCCTTAGAAACAACCCTTGCTATTGTTCTATTACAAAATAATGATGATTCCGATGACCAGACCATAGCCTTTTTTATTACGGTTACGAGAGATGTTGAGCTTAAGTATGACATAATCGAGAAGCAAGCCTATGCCCTCATTCAAGCCCTGAAATCCTTCGGGATGTATGTCCTACATTCACCTATTACTGCTTATGTTCCCAATGGTGCTATAATTTTTTTTTTAACCCAAGATGACATTGATGGGAAAAGAGGTAGGTGGATCACTCAAATACTTGAGTTTGATATAACTATCAAAACTACAAAGCTAGTAAAAGGCCAGGGATTAGCCAAAATTCTAGCAGAATCCAATTAGAAAGTTCTTGGAATCAATTCTAGTTTAGAAGTACAAGGGAGGAATCCACAAGGACCTTCTATCCTTTCACAAAGAAAGAATCCACAAGAACCTTTCCTGATTCTACAAGGGGAGAATGCACAAGAACCTTCTCTTCAACCTAAAGAAAAGAATCCACAAGAACCTTTACCTTTGGATCAGACCAGCCCTTTACATATTGATGACAAATTTCTATTGCTGGATTGTTATAAATGCATTGTAAATTTTCTCCTCCATTTTGAATGCCTGGCATCATTTTCCAAAGCCTAGTGTAAAAGTCTTAAATTGAAAGCAGTTAGGTACTACATTAGAAATGCAAATTTGTACTGGAAAGATCCACTGAATATTTTGTTATTATTTTAATAGAGTCAGAAACTAAAAGAATCATTGATCAGTTTCATGTAGGATTTTGTGGAGGACATTATGCTTGGAGACCAAAAACATACAAGATATCAAGGGGAGGATTTTATTTGCCAACATTGTTTCTACAATAGGGGAAAAGGTCAAAAGTTTTATTCCTTGTCAGATATTTGCTAGTAAGAAGAAAGTAGCAGCTCTTCCACTAGTACCATCGATAATCTCAACACCTTTACTTCAATGGGGATTAGATTTAACTAGATAAATCCATCCCACTTCAAGTGTGTTGGAAATAATACTGAGAGGGGGGGGGGG
>APFE030404375.1:140069-154663 GCA_000404065.3 Pinus taeda
ATTAGCGTTATTAGGTCAATTATTTTTCAATTCATGTACAAATTTGTATATGCTACTTAGGTTAGTGAAGCCAGCGTATATACGCAACTTCAACTAAGGAAACTAGTGTATAACTTATAATTTAATTATTCTTTAGATGCTAATGTCAGAACCATATAACCATTAACCAAGAATAGAAAAATAATGCAGACAATCACACACAAGAACACAAGATATAAGGTGGAAACCTAATGTGGGTGAAAACCACCTGCTGCAATTCATCTCTATCTTCTTTTAGTTAGAAACTTCTTCTTACAATGATTTTGTACTAGTGCAATCTTATCCCTATACGCAGGCTACAACGTGCAGAAGGCTACAAATTTCCATCGTTCTCCAGCTTCTCCTAGAAGGGAGATATAACCCCCTTAGCTCTTCTACTAGCTGAGGTACTAGTATGTAGGTGCTGACCTATAGAAGGCTACAACCTTCTCTTTCCTTCCAGGGACCATGTTTCATAAATTCTCAGACTGGATCCATAAATAACATTAATCAAACATCAAGTATATCTTCATTAACCAATCTTCTTTGTACAACCCAATAGTGAATCAAACAATTACTTGTCTGAATGTTGTAACCAGATAATAACAATGACTAGACACCAATCTTGAACCCAAAATACTGCAGCAATAAACCAAAGTAGCTAAAACATATCTTATGAGACATACGCTACTTCAAGATGAGGAATCTGCATGCATACGCTTCTGTATAAAGGCAAACCTGTGTATACACTTCTTTGAATTATTGAACCTACATGTATACGCGCCTATGCTACACCAAACCTTCGTATAGATCTACGAAAGACAGTTTTCCCTTTTCAAGTATTCAAGCATTAGTTATACCCAGAATATCAGATTCATAAATCAATTCATGCGTCAAATATAATAGATCAGAATCACCCAAAGATACTACTATTCAAGCCTTGAGATGTGACCCATCAATAGAACTTATCCATCTTGTAACATTCAAGTTCCTCGATTCAGATCCAACTATATAACATAAACAAATCAACAGTATTCCACATCTTGCTCCTCATAGGATATTCAACTCTTAAGTCAATAATGCCTTTGCCAAATGATCTCTTCCTTTTTATAGTCTTGGATTTACTCAAACCATGGCTCAAAACCATAGATAACCAATACTAGGGACCCAACACCTAGGTTCAACACTTGAATGCAATACCAATGACTAAAACCATAGGATCAAATATGTCAGACTAAATACCATGGACCAAACATAATATTTCCCACATGTATGCGCTTTTATTTGCGTGAAAGTGCGCGCATACGTATACGCGCCTTTTGATCCGTAATCCCGCTTGTATACGTGACTTTGTTAAGAGGAAACTGCGTCTACTTCATTTTCTTTCATTCTAAGAGCCTGAACTATGATCTACCATTTGAGTGAGTTTCCATCAAGGACAACACATGTGCCATAGAGCCAAATCTGTGTCATAATGCCAACAATCTCCCCCTTTAGACTTGATGGCAACCCCAAGTCACTCAAAATATTCCTCCCCCTTTGATAGCAAGGGAAAAGGGTTATGCTCCCCTTGAGTATATGTTGAATTCTCTATTTTATTGTGCTGTCCAAGGTCCCCCTGACTGTAGGTAGGGTCTGCAAGAAGATTCTCTTCAAAAGAAACATGACTTTATAGATCATAAATGACCTTCCTATCACTACAGACTCATACATACATCCATCTCCCAACCAAGTGGGAATATATGATAAAACAAGAACATTACATCATCCACCCCAGGCGTAGTGGGGAAACTAAGATAGGTTGTTACATGAACTTGATAAGAAAATAAATACAAGACATAGAGATGAAATATGATAGTTATCAATATGCAACATCTATGAATCATCATTCAGAACAGTAATCATGTCGCCCTCTGCACCTGAAACCAACACATCTTTGAATCAAGATCTTCTAAGATAATGCCAACAATGCATCATTAGAAGAATATATATGCTCCCCCTAAACCTATGTCAGATGGTCTATATTATACTCTTTTTACCCAAAGCCTGGCCCCCTGATTGTCTTCAACCGACATATACGTGACTCTATCCACATAAACCGGCATATGTACGTGTATCAACCTCATGAAAATCGCGTACAACCACTTTTCTCTGAAATAAACAAGATTCAACAGTAAGATGATGCATCAACTACCTCCAGCTTCTGTCTGAGGTACTCAAATGTCTCCCTAGGCAGTGGTTTGGTAAGTACATCAGTAACTTGTTCCTTAGAGGGAACATACTCCAATTTGACTTTTTGTTCAAGTACCTGTTCCCGGAGAAAATAATACTTGATAGGTATGTGCCTAGTCTTTGAATGCATGATAGGATTCTTTGAAATATTGATTGCACTTGTATTATCATAGAATATGGAGATAGGCGGAGTATAAGTGATTTGAAAATCTTTCAAAGTTTGCATCATCCAAAGGAGTTGAGTGCAGCAAGATGCAACACCCACATATTCTGCTTTAGCTGTAGATAAAGCAATTGAACTTTGTTTCTTGCTAAACTAAGATACTAATCTAGAACCCATAAAGAATGCAGCCCCACTAGTGCCCTTTCTGTCATCCGCACTTCCTGCCTAATCTGCATGTGTATATGCATGCAGTGTGAGATCTGCGTCTCTAGGATACCATAAGCTATAGTTTTGTGTTCCTTGAAGATATTTGAAAATCCTCTTAACTGCCTGAAGGTGTGCTTCCTTTGGATTTGCCTGAAATCTTCCAACTATTCCCACTGCATGCATGATGTCTGGCTGAGTACCTGTCAGATAGAGTAGACTACCAATCATGGATCTATAGGTTGGTTGATGTACTGTTGTTGATTCATCATTAGCGCTGAGGCTGCATGTTGTTACCATAGGGGTACATACTGGTTTTGAATCTTCCATGCCATATTTCTTCAAGATCTACTTTAGGTACTTGGTTTGTGATAAAAATGTACCCTCTTTATTTTGTTGGATTTGTAAACCAAGGAAATATATCAGCTCACCAAGCAAGGACATTTCACATTCTTTCTACATCACCAAAGCAAAGTTTTGACTCATGACTTCTTCATTGCTGCCACAGATGATATCATCAACATATACAACAAGTATTAGTAATTTATCATTATCAATTTATATATATATATATTGCTATCTGCTGATCCTTTTGAGGAACCTTGTTGATGGAGGTATTTGTTTAGACGATAGTACCAAGCCCTTGGAGCCTATTTAAGACCATAGAGTTCCTTCTTAAGTCTGCATACAAATCTTGGATCATTTCAAACGATAAATTCATCTGGTTGCTCAATATACACTTCTTCTTCTAAGTCCCCATTTAAAAAGGAAGATTTCACATCCATTTGAAATACATTGAACTTTTGAAAGCTAGAGAGAGCAAGGAACATTCTTATAGCCTCTAGTCTAGCAATTGGTGCAAAAGTTTCTTCAAAGTCAATACCTTCTTGTAGTGCATACCCTTTACAAACAAGTTTGGCCTTGTTTCTAATGACTTCTCCATTTTCATTTAGCTTATTTTTGAAAATCCATTTTGTCCCTATTACATTCTTATCTTTTGGTCTAGGGACCAACTCCGAAGTGTTATTTTTTTCAATCTTATCAAGTTCTTCATCCATGGCCTTGACCTACCATTAATATTTACATGCTTCTCTTACATTTTGTGGTTCAGTGGAGGAGAGCAGTGCTAGATAGCTTGAAGCTTCCGAAATAATTCTTCTTGTTTGTACACCTGCCTCTTTTTGTCCCAAAATTTGAGTCTCTAGGTGGTTCTTTTGGACATATCTGGATGGAGTCTTTTCTTCTATCATTATTTGTTCTTCTGGTGCCTCATGGGTTTCTTCTTCATCTTGAATCTGATTTGATGTTGAAGGATAGTCCTTATCATCCTCGAAATCTTCAAATTTTACTTGCCTAGGAGTGTTTCCTTCTTCATTAACCACTAAATCAATACTTTCAACAATTTTTCCAAGTCTTTTATTGTAACACTTATATGCTTTGCTATGGGGAGAGTAACCAAGGAGAATGCCTTCGTCTGCTCTAAGTTCAAACTTGCCAAAGTTTTCATCAGTCCTTTTGATGTAGCATTTTCTTCCAAAAATTTTGAAGTATTTTACTGTGGGAGTATTACCATACCAAAATTCATGAGTCTGAGTGCTGTTTACCCGAACATTTGTCTTGTTGAGAATAGTAATTGCAGCAAATGCGACTTCACCCCAGAAGGTTGTGGAAGTTCCAGACTCATCAAGCATAGCACGAGCCATTTTTTGAACCATTCTATTCATCCTTTCCACTACTCCATTTCGCTAATAAGCCCTTGCAGTATAAAATTCCCTTCTTATTCCATGCTCTTCACAAAAATTGAAAAATTCATCTAAGGTAAATTCTCCTCGTCGATCAGACCTGAGGCATTTGATTCTGCGATCTAATTCGTTTTCAACCAAGGCTTTGAATGCTTTGAAGTTTTCGAAAGCTTCATCTTTATACTTCATAAGTCCTATCCAACACATCCTTGAAAAGTCGTCAATGAACAATATGAAGTACTCTTCTCCTCGAGGTGACCTCTTCCTAGTTGGTCCACATATATCAATATGGACAAGTTGAAGTGGCCTGCTAGCTGATCCTTCCTTCTCAAGGAAATTAGTATGGTTTGTTTACCAAACTGACATTATTTTCATATTGTATTGTCTGGAATTCTAATGTCAGGAAGATCACGAACCACCTGATATTTGCATGCTTTCCTTATCTGAGAGAAGCTTAGGTGCCCCAATCTTTTGTGCCATAGCTAGTGTTCATCATTCTTGCTTAGATAGAATTATTGTTGTCCTCCTTTGAGTACGTATAAATTATTTGGAGTTCTTATGCCTTTGATCACTGTCTTTCCTATATCAAGCTCACGAACAATACATCCATTTGATCGAAATATTACCTCTGTTCCTTGATCACACATTTGACTAACACTCAATAGATTATGCTTTAAGCCATCAACATACATAACATTTCTAGCTTTGACCTTCTCTTTCAAACGAACAAAACCTTTACCTGTTATGAATGTTGGGGTGTCATTTCCAAATGAGACCTTCCTTTCCTTTTCTAAGCCACTATATGGATGAAGTTTTTCCTTATCACCTGTCATATGTTTCGAGCATTCACTATCGATGTACCACTGATTTTCCTGTCCTTCTGCATATAAGGGTATCCAACATCTTTCTGGTTGTGGTTTTTTCTTTCTCCATGTTTTGGGACTAAATGAAGCTTGCTCCTTCTGAGTTGTTTGCCAAAACCTACTCCTACATTTAGAGTCTTCATGACTGAAGTTGTTACAAATAGAACATTCTATTTCATTTTCAAGAGCAGAAAAGTTATTGTAGGTCCTTTTCATGATCCTAGTCACACTCCTTTGTTTTTGAGCTTCCCTAGTCATGATGGTCTTATAGGCAACACATTGAGCAGCTTTGTGACCAAAGTTATGACAAGACAAACGTTGGCCATTGAAGAAATTCCTGCGATTATCAAACCTACCAACCAAATGATTGTAGTTTCTATTGACATCCATTCTTGAGGCAACTTGAGAATGATTTACCTGTGGTTGGTTGAAGCTTTTGTTCATCCTTGAAGTAGATTGCCCCCGATTTACTTGGTAATCCTGGTTCATTATTGAAGCAAATTGTCCCTGATTTACCTGGTGATCCCCATTATGCTTTTGTTGTCGATTGTCAACCTGTTCATTTTTCCTTGCTACATCAAGATAACTTTTGGAGGTGGATGGCTTTTGTGCTTGCTTCTATGCATGAGACGCTTCCTCAGAATATCCAAGACCTGCCTTGATTAGAGGAGAATGCTGCACTTCGATAATTTCATCTAAGGTTTCAGATCCTTTAGCAAATCTAAGATTAAGGGCTTTTGTTTTCTCAATTTCTTTTCTATGTCCCACAATTTCCAATTATAACTCTTCATTGTGTTTATCTCTTTCAACAAGTTGGAATGTCAGAGTATCTATCATCATATTAAGTTTAGAAATTTCTTCATAGATACCTTCTTCATTTATAGCATCCAAGAAATCATCATCTTCAAATGCCATCAAAAGTCTATCATCATTACCTTGTTCATCTTCATCACTATTTGAAATTCCATCACTGGCTTCATGAGTATAATAGCTCTTTTTACTTACATTATGTTTTTTGTTCCATCTAACTGGTTCCTTACCTTTATCTTTATGAGGACACTTGACAGCATAGTGACCGACTCTACGACAAGCAAAGCATTTGAAAGGCAGCTTACGTCTGAATCTTCCAATTCCCAATTGAAGGTTCTTGACAAAATTTGATTCTTCGTCTTCTTTTGACATATGTCCTGACTCATTTTGATCTCCTTTTCTTGACGCTTTGAAACCAGCTTCTCTCCTCTCTGATGGTCCGCCTTTTCTCATTTCATAAGTAATTAGGATTTAGTGTCGCTATGACATGGTAATGATCTGTAGATTCTGCTTTTCTTCTATGGTAGCAACTTTTGAATCAAACTTAGGAGACAAAGACCCTAGAACCTTCCAACTCCTTTTATTTCTTCACCCAAGTTTTTCATACAATTAACATCTCATATATACGTAGGAAATAGTTAGCCACGCTTTCATCATTGTGCATTCTGAGATTTTCATATTGAACTCTGATAGTTTGTAGTTTAGCTCCTTTTCCCTGATCATCTCCTTCATATCTTAGAACGATCTTGTCCCATATTTCTTTTGTGGTTCTTAGCTGCATAACCTTGACGAATTCTGATTGAGATAGACTCCCTAACAAAGTATTGACAGCCTTGGCATTCATTTCATACTGATTTTTACCAGCTGTATCTGTAGGAGTTGCTGATGGATATGTGTATCCTGTTTCTATGATATCCAAGACTTTTGTACCAAGAGATTGAAGATAGGTTGTGATTCTTACCTTCCAATAGACGAAGTTGCTACCATCAAAAATTGGTGGCCTAATCGATGCCTCCTTTTTGTAGTTGCTCATGATGATAGATCTTCCTTCAAGCGATCAAGCTTCTTCTGAAGGACCTACTCTGATACCAATTGTTGGAAATAATACTGAGAGGGGGAGCTGAATCAGTGTTATCATGTCAATTATTTTTCAATTCATGCACAGATTTGTATACGCTAGTTAGGTTAGTGAATCCAGTGTATATACGCAACTTCAGTTAAGGAAACTAGCGTATAACTTATAATTTAATTATTCTTCAGATGCTAATGTCAAAACCATATAAACATAAACCATGAAGAAAAAAATAATGTAGACAGTCACATATAAGAACACAATATATAAGGTGGAAACCCAATGTGGGTGAAAACCACCTATTGCAATTTGTCTCTATCTTCTTTTAATTAGAAACTTCTTTTTAGAATGATTTTGTACTGGTGCAGTTTTATACCAGTACATAGGCTACAACCTTTTCTCATTCTCCAGCTTCTCCTCGAAGGGAGCCACAACCCCCTTAGCTCTTCTACTAGCTGAGGTACTAGTACGTAGGTGCTAACCTACAGAAGGCTACAACCTTCTCTTTTCTTCCAGGGACCACATTTCATAAATTTTCAGACTAGATCCATAAATAACATTAATCAAACATCAAGTATATCTGGATTAACGAATCTTCTTTGTACAACCCAATACTGAATCAAACAATCACTTCTCTGAATGCTGTAACCAGATAATAACAGTGACTAGACACCAATCTAGAACCCAGAATACTGTAGCAATAAACCAAAGTAGCTAAAACATATTTTATGAGACGTACGCTACTTCAAGATGAGGAACCTGCGTGCATATGCTTTTGTATAAAGGCAAACCTGCATAGACACATCTTTGAATTATTCAACTTGCATGTATATGCACCTTCGTTGCGCTGAACCTACATACAGATCTATGAAAGACAATTTTCCCTTTTCAAGTATTCAAGCATTAGTTAGACACAAACTATCAGATTCATAAATCAATTCATGCATCAAATATAATAGATAAGAATCACCCAAAGATCCTACTATTCAAGCCTTGAGATGTGACAAATCAATAGAACTTAGCCATCTTGTAACGCTTAGGTTCCTCCTTGATTCAGATCTAGCTATACACCATAAACAAATCAATAGAATTCCATATCTTGCTCCTCTTAAGATATTCAACTCTTAGGTCAATAATGCCTTTGCGAAATGATCTCCTCCTTTTTATAGTCTTGGCTTTACTCAAACCATGGCTCAAAACCATAGATAACCAATACTAGGGACCCAATACTTGGGTTCAACACTTGGATGCAATACCAATGACCAAAACCATATGATCAAATATGTCGGACTAAATACCATGGACCAAACATAAGATTTCCCACATGTACGGGCTTTTCTCTGCATGAAAGTGTGTGCATACGTATACGCGCCTTTTGATCCATAATCTCATGTGTATACGCGACTTTTTTAAGAGGAACCTGCGTATGCTTCATTTTATTTCATTTTGAGAGCCTCAACTATGATTTTCCATTTGAGTGAGTTACTATCAAGGACAACACCTGTGCCATAGAGCAAAACCTGTGTCATAATGCTAACAAAGTAATCAACACAAATGGATTCTCACAACAACACACTACTTCACTAAATGGGGGGAAGTGATTCTAGTAAGAAATGCTACTAATTCAGTAGTAATTAAGTTCATTGAAGAAAAAATCTTATCTAGGTTTGGTTGGCCAACTTAAATTGTCACAGATAATGCAACATCATTCTCTAGTGTTAAAATGATTGAGTTTGTCAAGAAATATTAGATTTTATTACATCATCCAACTCCATACTATCCTCAAGGTAATGGCCTCATAGAATCCTCAAATAAAAGTTTGGTAAAGGTAATCAAAAAGACCCTAGCAGATCATAAAAAGATCTAGAACTCTCATTCAGTTCGTGCATTATGGGGAAATAGAATAACTCCAGAAAGATCTATTGGTAAATCTCCTTTTTAGTTAGTCTATGGGAAATATGAATTTTTTCCCACCAATTTGGCTTTCCCAGATTTAAAATGCTTGTAGGACTCAACACATGAACCTGATGATTTTTCATGAAGGATAAATCATATTATTGAACTAAATGAAAACATAGCTAAAGTTCAATACAAATTGAATAAATATCAGAATAAGATGAAAAACCTGTTTGACAGAAGAGTCAGGGAAAGGGAGTTTAGAGAAGGTGACCTAGTTCTAAGATGGGACTCTAGGAGGGAGGAAAAGAGAAAGCATGGTAAGCTTGACAACCTATGGTTTGGTACATTAGCAATTGCTGAAGTAAAGGGTAACAACACCTTTGTGTTGCAAAGTCTTGAGGGATAATATTCCACTTATCTTGTAAATGGAAGGTTTATTAAACATTTCATTCAGTACTAAGATGTTGAGTTGCATTTCACTGAAGATATTCTGGTTTCATTTATTTTTAAGCTTTCAGTGAAATTTTTTACAGTAAAGACTCCAAAGCACGAGGAGAATGCAAATGGATCTGCAGGCTCTCTGCACTCTACAGGAGAAAGTAGTCCCTAGTTGGAGCTGATGTTGTACATATTTTTGGTTTTGAAAAGTTAGAATAAATTAGACAAAAAATGAAAATGTATATACAAAATGCTAAGATAGCATATGGAAAAAAAGAATGTTGAGAAAAAAATGTTAGGAAAATAAATATGTCCATATCAAAGAAAATGTTAGGGTAGATTCCCTAAAAAATAAAGGCAAAATAAAATGCTAGGTTAGACATAAAAGAAAATAGAAATTAAAAATGAAAGTGTGCAAGTCTAAAATCCACTAATATTTACTTTTATGCAAAATAATGATTGTGTGCAACTTGTTATTCATGCCACAATCCATGGTAATCAAACTGTTTAATCTTGGTTATTCCATGCTTTGAATTTTATGTTTATAGATAAGAGAATAAAATCTAGCCAAGTAGTTTAATCTTGGCATATCATAGTTAGTTCGAGAAAATAAAAGGATCTCATAAGCTTAATCTGAGCCCTTGGATGATATAAGGTTAGAAATAGAGATAGACTATTTATAAAAAGAAAATGTTGAGTTGCTAGTGTAAATGCACTCTAAAAGAATAAGTAAAATGTTAGGAATAGAAGGGTAGGTAGAAATTGAAGCTTTGAAATGTTCAAATGGTTATTTCCTAAAGTGTAATATCACATTGCATAATTCATAACGGAATGAACAATTGGGTGGAAGCAAAGAGTGATCTGTGATGTGTGATAATGCTGTCAACCTTTGGATGACTATGGATTCCTGATCGTAGGATCTTATCGCATCACATCACTCTTAAGGGAATGAAACATAAGTATTAAGAAAGTGTGATGTGCAATATGCTATCACTTCATTCATTTTCATCAAATTGTTTACCATCGCTCCCACTTACCATTTCATCCCAAGCCTTCCTTCCATGTCCACATCATCTCCTACATCCTCATCATTTTCCATATGCTAAAGGTCATGTAGGTTCAAAAGGTGCAATCGAGTGATAGCTTGATAAGTATGTTGAGGTGTGTTGTAGGGAAGCAATGAGCACGAAGGTTAATTAGCGCCCAACCCCTGCAGTTGACCGTGACGTTAACACGGTTGACCACAATGTGTGGGTTGAAATCACTGTGGGGGTTCAACCTCGTTGAAAGCTCCCATACATTATTTACCCCCGCAATAAGCTTCCAAAGCTTTCTACTCCACGTCACATTTCATTGCATATATCCTTTCCACTCATATTCATATTAACTTTTAATTTAATATTAAATCCCTAAAATACCCACTCCCGTATATTTATAAGTCCTTTTACATAATATCCCCAAACGTTGCTTTTAACTATAAAACTATGTATTTTCACCTGAAAAACGACAAAACCGATTAACTTATCAATTCACGATTAACTTAAAAAAACCCAATAATCACCCCGATCACCTAATCTAACATTTAAACCGTGATTAAGTGCAATACCACTATGATTAACCTACCAGGCCCCTCCATTTCTCTTCCCTGTAAGTCGCGGAGTTTGTTTATACTAAGACTCAATAAGAAACCGGTTAAAAATTCTATTTTCAAAGAAGAAGACAACTATGCAAAGCCTTGACTGTTAAAATATAGGAGCAGAAATACAACTCTCATAATAAAAACACTAAGGGATTATTTCTTCATCCCGGATGAAATCAAGCATATATTTTGGTAAAGCCCACCTTTACTAAACACACCGAGATGGATGAAATCTATAGAAGGATAACAAGGATCCCTATCATAGATAAGAAATGTCGGGAAGAATTAACAAATTTACTTAATCAAGGATAGTTGAATGACATTCAGCTTTTGAAGGAACAATCAGCTAGCTTCAACCTCCTTTCAACTTAATCAGTGATATGTCATCAAACAACACAACCCTAAAGCAATGCCAGATCATTAAACAATTTTATTTTTTATTGTGTAAATAATCTATTTTTGTGAAAGTAGTTTAGGATATTTTTCATTTTAGTGTTGTATAAATAAATCTCTTCATGAGTTATCAAGGGTTGCACCCTTGATGAAGCATTTCTAGACATTTGATGTACTTGACTTTTTTGGAACCTCAATATGAAGCAGAGGATTCTGAATTCTATTTTGCACAGTTTCTGTTTCATGTAAGTTTTTCGAGTATTAATCATTATGTTTTTCTTCATATTCTTATGACTTTACAGAGATAACTATGTAGGAATACTTGTGTCTCGATATATTCCTATAAGCTTTCTAAAGTGATAATCATTAAAGAGAATGCATTAATGGACTGTTTGTTTAATTAATTCCTTCTGAATCAATAAATCATCAACATCTCATTGTAAGCATAAGAATATTCTCTTGAACCTTCTAAACATCAGTCAGAGGTTTTCATACTTATGATTATATAATTATCTATCTGAGAATTGTGATAATCATATTATTTTTTATTTTCTGCTAACCACTATTCAAGCTTTATCACTGTGTGAAATTTTATATCAGCCCTTTACTAAGATATTAATATTATTCAAAGGGTTAGGTATATCAGTTCTATATTTTTTTTTCATTGGTCTCCCAAATCAAAACAAAAACCCCCAAAACATTTATCTTAGAAGCTCTGGCATAATAGCAGACCATCATTATCTCAGAGGTACAACATAAACTTCTAACAATAACAATGTACCACATTCAAGAAATTAATAAGAGATCCTTTATTTCTAGGCATGATTTTAGATTTTTGATATTCTCTTCTTTTCTAGAAAACTGGTAATGCACACTACGAGGAAAGATTGCACATTTTTTGGAAACTAGGCAACTTTCTGGCTCGTTGCACTATAGAATATCTAAGCTTAGTGAGGGATTTCATAGTTCTAAGCTCAGTGCTAATCTTCCTCCCATGAATGCATTGTTTCCAACCACAAGGAATATTTCAAGTCCTAATTTCATAGTTGCCATCATCAAAGTTGTTTTCCCTCAAGGATTACATAATTTCTAGAGACAAGCACATAACCATTTTGAGACCAAGTTGGGAGATCAGATTGTGACTTATAAATATTAGATTAGTGTGAAACAAGATAGTACAAGCATAAATGAAAAGATAAGTCTAAGTTGAATCATGAATAAGTAAATCAGTGTAATATGAGATCCTATGGATAGGAAGGAAGGCTCCAAATTCGAAGCAGAGGAAAAATTTTAGAGGGTGGTTGTAGTCACTACAGTAAGTTTCATGTTGGGTGCTGATTTGGGCATATGAGAAGACCAATCGAGCAATATCTAAATTTTGTGGCCCTTTAGTAGCAGATGAATACTCTGCTTGGTATGGTTTTGAAGGATAAACAGATAGAATACTATAATGTCACTACATGAAAAAAGCTCATCGTTGAGGGTCATGCCTATGACAGACCTTTAAGGTCCATCACGAATGTCACATATGATGACGATCCTTAAAAAAGTGTCATTGTAAGTGTATATATTGATGGTCCTTTAAGGTTTGTCATCGAAGTCATTTTCAATGACACTTTTGGTGATGGTTGTTAAAGGTCAGTCACTAATTCTCTCTTTGTTGACACTTTTGGTTATAGTCGTTAAAGGCCCATCAATAATTCTCTCTTTGGTGACACTTCTAGTGACGATATTTTATTGACCCTCACCAATTCTCTTTTTGGTTAATTTTGGCGAGGATAAAAAAATATTCGTCACCATTGATCATTCCAATGAGTTTTTGATGACGTTATATACTTGTTACTATATTTTTGTCAAAAGATAACAATTTCATACCATTTTTGTGGGGTCATTTCATTATGTGTCCAAGGCCACAATGGTTAGAGTTAGTCAATTTATTATGTAATTAGTGTACATGCTTTCTCTCAAGTAATAAGAGTATAATTTTCATATGATTCAACACATAATTCATCTCTATTAGGTTTATTATCTAGAAAATTCCCTTTAGATAAAGTTCCACTAGTATGTGTAGGAATTATATTACTCTTTCAATTTTATTAACCAGAGAGACCCAACACTCCTCAACACTCATGGCACACCTTAACATGCTTTAGCACACACTAACATTCCTTGGCACCTTGCATGTCTTGGAACATCTTTGTACCTGGAACATCCTTCCATGAGTAGGATTCCCAAGCACATGTTGGCATGCCCTAGCATATCATAGCACTCCCCTAACATGTGTTGAAATTCCCTGTAGTCCCTAGCATGCCTTGGAACACCTCGACATAATATTGCATTGACATACATTAACACTTGGCACACATTGGCTCCTAGCATGTATTGGAACCTATTATTAGTGTGTTGTTGATGGTGCTAGATCCGCCAATATCAGGGGATCAGCTTGGTATGAAGTCCCAACTAGAACGGACATTGTTTGGTGTGGGAGTCCATCCATTACAATGGCCCAGTTTCCATTATCTTAATGATTTTCCTAAAATCGTACTTATTAGCACATGAGAGTTGTTTTCTTTGTCTTTGAGAACTGAGGTTCACATGCCTGGTGGGTGTAAGTGTCACTATGTCAATGGTTCTTTCACCGTCAAGGGAGAGGGTGAGAGTGAGTTCAATGTTGATTGGGAGCAGTCCCAACACTACTAGGAACACACAACACACCAAGACATACACAATTTCTAGCGGAGTAGTCCATAGGGATGTGACAATGACAACAAACAAGGGAAGATAACAAGTATAATACTCATCGGATTACTCTACATGAGTGAAATGGTAGTTTACAACAAGTTCCATGTGAAAGGTTTGTCTGATGTCTGGGATCATATTCTACACAGGAAAGACAACATTAATAGCATATACAACACATTCCCATTAACACATTATGCATTACAACAAGTGAAATAGTTCAAATGTAGAACATAGGTTGAAGAAACATGCATCACAAGTGTTAAACATTAGTCTTACAATAGTTATAATACATGTGTGAAAACGTGTTAGCCTGGTATCAGGATTATGAATTAAGTGAAATTTCTAGGACACATCGTTACACCATACATCACTAACCCTA
>APFE030404382.1:1215-26688 GCA_000404065.3 Pinus taeda
GTCCGTTCACGAGGATCGTGGGGATTGTGACCAGCCGGAGCAAAGGAACGGGAGCGACGATTCTTCTACAAGTATTAGTGTTGGAATCCAAGTAGGCCATCATCATCGATCTTTGATTTGCAATTAGGAACCTACGTGTTAGCGTTGTGTGATTGTTGCTAGACCCCATTTGGGCTAGTGGGATCGCCTCTTTCCACAGAGGGGATTTACCTGTTCAACACCTGGGATTCCCTGCACTATCGCTCTCTCTGCCGCTCCATCCCCATCTATCTCTACCCAATCAGTCAGTTCCTCCTACTCCACATTGGGGCTCCTGTAGCAAGGTCTCATCCAAGAGGTTGGGTACCTCAAGGATCCTGCCCCTCCTCCTTGGGATGATCACTCTATATCGCCCCACCTCCTACTAGGAGGTATGGCTGCATGTGATCCCTCAGCCCACCTGGCTCGAAGTTTCCACCTACTGGAGGTCTCTGCATGAGTAGATGTCTCTACTCGATCTCCACTCAGCTTCCCCTGTTGTAGCTGCTCCACAACATCCTGAAGCTGCTGCACCAATCATGGCTCCTCCACCATTGTCTGATACTTCTTCTGGGTCTGCATGTTGAGAGGTAATATACCCTCCCTCTCAACCACCACGTCTCCATCAGTTGCTCTGCTACTCAAGGCTTTGCTTGCATCTTGAACCTCAAGAGCATACAGGTTCTTGACCCGTGAACCAATCTGCTTCACCTGTCTAGTGATGATGTGTCTAAGGAAAACCTTTCCCTCTCTGAAGACTACATCATAGCCTCTGTCTTCCAGCATCACGATCGACACCAAGTTTCTCTTTAGTCCTGGTACATACTTGACATCAATGAAGGTAATTTGAGATCCATGCTCCCTCTAAAAAATAACTACGCCTACACCTGAGACACTATACTTCTCATCATTACCCAACGCTATGAGTATCTGAAGATCTTTCTCCTCCAAAGTACTGAACAAACTTTTGTCGCCGGACATGTGGAAAGAAGCTCCACTATCAAGAAACCAACCACTTCCCATCAAGGATGAAACCATTCATGCAAAGAGTGTGAAATCCAACTCAAACTGTGAAGCAAGTGCCTCACCTTTAGATCCTTCCCCGAATCCCTCCTTGGATTTCCTCCGTGGGCAATTTGAGGCATAATGGCCCACCCCATGACAACGAAAGCATCACACTTTCGATTTGTCAACCTTCTTCCCATCATTGGAAGAACTGGATTCGGAAAGAGAAACCTTCTCCTTTCCCTTCTTTTCCTTACTCGCTAAGGCATAGTTCTCCTCATCATGCATAGATGAAGAACTGTCTCTGGTGTTCTGCCTGATCTCCTCTTGTACAAGATTTGACCAAAGTCTCTCCCATCCTGGAAATTTCTCCTGACCATTGACAGAGTCCTGATAGGAATGCCAACTCTTCGGAAGACCAAGTAGAGCCAAGCTCACCAAGTACTCATCATCGACAGTCACCCCCACACTTCCCAACTGATCCCGGCATTGTGTGAACTTCGTGAGATACTTGGGCATATTGTCTCCATTCTCACACTTTATGTTTCTGAGTTTATCCTTTAGCACCAACTTCCTCTAGTCTCTCTTGCTTTGGAATAGATATGTCAACGCTTTCCACATCAAGTATGGAGAAGCCTTTCCATGGAGGTTGGACACAATGTGATCCCTCATGCCCTCCAACAAAATCCTTTGACACTTTGTTGTCTTCTTTTGTCAAGCCACAACATCAGTAGGTTTTGGGACATCCACATCTATGAACTCCTTCAACCCATTATCATATAACACCACCTCCATCTTGTCCTTCCATGCAATATAGTTCAAGCTTCCCTCAAGGGCATACTCCAATCACAATCTGTTGAAAGACATTTCAACTTTGACACCAAGAAAACACTGCTACAAATTCAAATTCCACCAGCTCAAAACTCAACCGCTTCTGATCTAAAATTCGTGAGAACAAAGTATTTCTCGTACAGAGATCGACTGTATGGGCATTCATCGGATATCTCACCTTCCAAAAGAAGGATGAATCCAGAAGCTAACTGGGCTGATTACAGACTCTTCCTGAAGAAATAAAAGGTAATCACTTTCTGAATAATAGATCCGATGATCAACTTTGCTCTGATATCATGTAGAACCTGCTCTACAAATTAGAGAGCTCTGATACCACGTAGAAATTTTGAACAATATGACACTTATTCACAGAGATTTTCCTTATTATACACTATTTGTGGAATCATGCATAAAACATAACATCCTCTACATTGATCATCAATTTTGCGGTATTAAGAAACAATCACATGCGCACATTGAAGCATCAATCACACATATCAACACAGTATATCACGAGGAAAGCATGCAGCTAAAAACCCCCAACTATCTGTATATTATATTGATTGAGAAAATATAACAATACATAGTACAATACTCCTCACAAGTACTTAGTACTATCTCCACCTATTACACACAAACTAGCTCAGATCTGAACCAATCACTGGTTCAAATCTCCTCCGCTGCTTGCCTGCCTCCACTGCACAATCCTGCATGAGAATAGATGAGAATGGCTGATCCAAACTCGTATTTCCTTTGCCTATACCGCGCAATCCTCATTGGAAATACTCAATCCATTGATTTCGCAAATCTCATGCACAACTATAGTCACAACTGATAGTTGTCTTTCCCTTTCACTCACCTCTAACACTTGTCTCCACTGGACTGTCCATGCACTGAGTTAACTGATGTATTCTTTAGTTGATTTATGAGTTAATAATTAGTGAATTAATTAATAATTAATTCACACCACTCATCATTAGTCTGTTTGTCAGTTAGACTAACTACAACTAGTTCAACTAAGTCAAACTGAACACAACTCCATCAACTCCTAATCCAACTCCACAAAACTCAATCACTGAAGTCCTAACTAAAGTCCTCCATGCAATAGCTCAAGTTAACCCACAATAAAAGTGTATTTCCTTATGGAAGTTGCATGTGCCACATCTGTAGCTCGAAATGAAGTGCTCCAAGAGAATAAGATAATGTTTATAGTCCAAATATTATTAAGAGCTAATAATATTTGACTTTTCTATATTTAGAATGGTAGTCTAAAAATAGACTCCACCCATATGTCTAAAAATAGAGGTCCATCTATTTTTACCAACTTGACCAATCACCCACAAATAGCATCCTGCAACTCATAGACCATGATCCATATGTCTAAAAATAGACTTTGCGCCAAAAATAGCTAGCGGGCCCACTTAGTGAAGGCGACTTCTTTTCACTAAGCTCCATCATCTTGTTGCATTTTCAACAAAAGGATGTGAATTTGAAATAATTATTAAATAATGGTTTAAAAATTATTCCAAAAATAAAAATAAGGAATAATAAATAAATAGTAATTTATTTAATTACTACAAGGTGATTGAGTCAAAGGTGACCTGAAATAATTATCAAATAATGATCTAATAATTATTTCTAGAGAAAATTAAATAAATAATGATTTATTCAATTATTCTCATGAGGTTTTTTGGATTTTGATGAGAAATAACTTAGGAAAAATGGTTTACTAAATTATTTCCATGGTGAAAGTGAATTTCCTATGGTAAAATTAATCCTACATGGTGTATTCAATCAATCGAAGAAGAAATGGCTAGGTGATATTTTTTGATGATAACAGATTTCCCCCCATCGTAAGAGTGTCAAGAGAAAATCATATGACCGAAATATGTTGTAGGTAAATCGCTTTCACGAGACATCGAAGGGGAGTGTTATAGGCCATTTTATCACATCTCATCAATAGGCTTGTTAACTGGATCAATCAACATCCTTTTACCCCTTGTCATAGCTTTTGTCATATTTGAAAATTAAGTGGAATTGAAAAGAAAAATCTCTTTGCATTGGCATATAGGGTTTTTTGTGTGTATAAGTATTGTAACATTTACATTAAAATGGAATTGTACTTTTCATATTGTTTGTTGCAATTTGTATGTTGCATACTCTTTGTCTCTTCCCTCTTTTAGAGACATTTTCATTGAAATTGAAATATTTTGTTTCTTCATGCTAGTTTGCATATTTTGGAATTCAGGTGAAACTTGCAGTGAGCCCCAGAACCAAAACTTAATTGAAGATAAACATTAAAATTTACTGAATCAACCTAAGGAGCATTTGTAATGTAATGCAAACACATAGAGGTCTAGGCTAGAGATGTGTTTTGGCGTCATTAGACATAGGAGTTGTCATTGTTTTCTAGCATTATATCTCAGAGGTGATATCCTGTTCCATGTATGTAAGTGCATCAAATCATTTTTTGCATACCTTTGGGTATATTTGATGGTGCTCCATGCATGGTAAATATATGGGAATGCTCTCACTGAACAGTTACGCATTATGCAACACTACTACGGACTACACTTCCACATATTATCGAGTATATTTCAAAAGTCCACCATAGGTTGTTATCCTCACCTTCGCTAACCGAGTCATCTACCTTGTACACTGTGATACACACAACACATAATTTGGGGAGATTGCCTACCCATTCATAAATCCTTGGTTCTCCAAGGTGGTATATTGCAGTTCACAATTTCTTGGTAAACCCTTTTCTTAGCTACCCCTTTTTGAATTTTTTTTTGTTAATTTTTAAAATCAAGTAATTGACCGCAGAACAACATCCTCCCCATGGAACAACTCCTTAGAGGATTTTAGGTTGAGACTAATGGCGACAGTTCCTGAGTCTACCAATCAAGGAAACCACTTTGATGGGAATCCTGGTCCTTTTCCTTCTTTTGGAAATATTGGTGCTCCTTATATGGAAACGTTTTCCCTTCCCAGATTTACCATTGGTTTTCCAGTTTGGTTGTTTTTTATCCCTATGGTTCCGAATGTCCAAACAACTCTTCAACTAAGTTCTCCTCCACCTAAACAATATCAACCTCAAATTGATTCTAAAGTTGACCATTTGCCTTCTTCACATGTTGTTTCTTAATCCCTTTCTTCCTTCTCACCTGGTGAAAGCCTTAATTCTAGTAACCAAGAGGCTAAGAAGAAGAAGAAAAGGAAGATTAAGAAGAAGCAAAATATGCAAGGGGGCAACCAAAAAACCATTGCTATCCATGCAAATAGTATTGAAGAACCTTCCAATCATCCCCACAAAGTTAAATTCCCTTGCAAGTTATGTAAGGATGACCACCTTCTTAGAGATTCTCCTGGTATTCCCAATATATTAGAATTCTGGTCTACAGGCTCCCATTAGCCTTTCTCATGAACCTATGGATATCATGCTCATGATAAGCCATCACCTAGTGATAGTAAGGTCCATGGGAAAAAGGGTAAAGTTAAGTTTCACTGTAGGTTATGTGAAGGGAATCGTCCTATTCACATTTGTCCTTATATTGATGAAGCCTCAAAAGTGTTGGAAAAAATTATAGCTTCTCAGCCTCATCTTCCAGTTGGTTATTTCTAGCTTCCTCCCAATCCTCCACTAGTTGATGAAGTGATTGATTAGAATCTTGATGAAGTTATTGATCAGAATCCATCTCCAGTCAATCCCACTCTCTCTAAACATGAATCCCATGAGTCCGTTCTTGACCAACCATTGGTTGATAAAATGGTTGACCTGATTCCACCTTCATTTGATCGTACATTTCCCATAGAGAGTGAACTTCATACCACTCAGGTTCTTCTCCTTTCTTCAGGTTCCAATGAACTGGGGGATAGTTATCTCATTCCCACGACATAGGGGGGAAATCATCCCATTCCCACATTACTGGAGAGTAGTTCTCCCATTCCCATAGCACAAGGGGGTAGTTCTATCATTCCCCATGACACCCCCTCCAAGTAGTATGGTCACTTCCTTTGATTGGAGTCGACTGGAAAGATATCATCTTCTTCCTTATGTGCCCTTCCAAATCATAGTGCATGTTTATAATATGGTTGTACTTATCACAGTTATAGATGAAGGCATGTCTATTAATATTATGTCCTCAACTGCTTGGCAAGATTTAGGTGCTCCATAGCTTGTGCTAGTTATCCAGAATCTATTGGCTTTTAACAGAGGAACCAATCAACCGTTGGGCATCCTTCCTCAATTTCCTATTAATTTGGGAGGAAAGAATTTATATAAAGATGTGATGGTATTCCAAGGCCATTTGGATTTTAATTTACTCCTTGGGTGTGACTATGTTTATGACATGGGAGCTCATGTCTCTTCACACTTTCATGTAATGTGTTTCCTCCATGAAGGAAGAATCGTGGCCATTGACCAATTTTCATTTGTTAGTCCTAATTTAACTCCCAATCAATATTCTTCCCTAAATGGACCTTATGTGTAAGTGGTATCTCTACCACCATAAATTAATCATGTGGAAACCTATTCCATGCCTGCATCTACTGATGATCTAGTAGGTGATGTAGTGCATCATTTACTACGGGCATTGGAATGTGATCTGTCTATTGGATCCTTTGATACCTTCTAGAAAAATTTTCTTCGATCTGATGAGAACCTCTTGAAAGCCATGGCATTTTGTAGGTCATGATCAAGGTGTCAGAGTAGAGTTCTTTTCCTTTTGTCAATTTTCTTAAAATATGAAACACAATACTTTGAGCATAGTTCTTTCGATGTGTCAAGCTTGTTAAAAAAATGAAACAAATCTCCTTCCACTTCTAGTGTTAGATTAGATATTATAAATTCCTAGTCGAGTCTTTTACTTGATCTCGTAAATAAACCTTCATTCCATCCACTTGTTAGTCACCAACAGTGTACTTAGGTGAATGAAATGAATCTTGTGGGGCATGTGCCTTGAATTGAGTCATTATGTTGGGGGAATGGCAACTTATTTCAAGCATAGTTTCCCATGTTTCAAGCTTGTGTAAAAAAGAAACCATTCCCACTTTACCTCTTGTGATTTCCATTTTTATCAGCCTATTTTTTCCAAGTGAGCCTTGGTTTTCTCATTCCATCGTCACCATCTGCTTGACTGATCATACACTTTCACTTGGTTTCTTTACCCTTTCCTGAGGAATCGGTGCGATGAATGGTCTTATTAGCCAACCTCTTCACCTCTATGTGTTTTGATCAGTTCCACCATGACCAGAATTAGTTTCTACTATTTATACCACTCATTCCTCTAGGATGAGTCTTATTTCAACTCTTTCCAGACTCCCAAAATATGAAAATATTGTCGAGCACGTGTCTTTTCAAACTTGTTAAAATAAATGAAAAGGTGTCTACTCAGTATAAGTTTAACCATTTTCTGGACTAAGATAGAATATTTACGAAAAAGGAATACCTTAGTCAAACATGGCTAAGAGGTCCTCCTGAGTATTGTTTTAAGTTGTTTCGAACTCAAGAGACTATTTACGAAAAGGAAAATTTTGAGTTTTATTTTTCACGTCTTTTTCAAACTCTCTAAACATTAAAAAGATGTCGAGTTAGACCTTCATTGGACTCATTAAAACATCAAACAATGATGTACTCATCAATCATGATGAGATCGAACCACTCATTTTCAGGGTTCGTTAAATATACTTGGAGGCATTTATCCAAATGATGAACTTACAGATCAAGCAGATGTTATCCTACTCAATTTTGTCAAAAATAAAGAGGTAACGAACAAGAATGGTTGGGGAGTTAGGAAGACATGGTACTCCACTTGTTAATGGTAGTGAGTCACTCTTGAAAATGACACTCTTCCACTTCATCTTCGTTGATGTTGGATTAGGAAATCTGCTTGTCTTTTGGTTCATCATACCTTTTCAAGGCCTCCATTTTTTATTTTGGGTCAATGTTTCCAACTCTATTTAGTGTCATTGGTGCATTCAAGAGAAGTCATTCAATTGATATCTACTACAAAAATATCAAGCCTTCATTCCATGTCTTTTATTCCTGATCCAATTCTATATTATCATCATTCTATCTCAAATCATGATACCCACTTCGTGTCTTTGTGGGGGATACATCAAGGACCTCCTGCAACGTTTCGCTTCCTGTCGACATCAACTCATTATCTAGGAAGGTTACATAGGAACAACCCTTCGCCTTCGGTGCCTTGGTTCTTGCATACATCAATGGAAAGTTTCCTCACTCTCGACAATAGGTTTACATCATTGGCCTTCGACTAAAAAATTATGTGTGGTGTTTGACTTCAACTCATTTATTCGCACCATATAGATTGTATTGCGGTACCTTGAGGACCATTAACATCATCAGTGGTTTCTCTCACACCTATTAACGGATTATATTATTGACCAATAATCATATGGTATCTACCATGTTTGACTCCAACTCATTAATTCACATGGTTAGACTCATACATTGGACAATCATGTGAACAAGATAGAAGACCCTAGATCTAGTTCCAACCATTTGGGTTGTGATTTCAGGATTGATACAAGATGACAATGTATGATGATTATGATCATACAGATAGTCATCCAGTCATTGGTCCACCCTTTTTCATCAGTGGACATGTCTTTTGATCATTGTACATGTAATGTTAAGCTTATATGATGAGCATGGTATGCCTCCCCCAGCAAATACATCATAATGTAAATGTGTTGTAATAGATAATCATCTCGCCGGTTGTTCTTGATCTCGACTTGTCACCAAGTATAGCACTTCAGTCATTAGTTTCCATTTATAATTTTTCACTTTAGGGGGCAATCTGTTATAGGCCATTTTGTGACATCTGGTAAATAGGCCCATTAAATGGATCAATCAACATCCTTTTACCATTTTTCATCACTCTTGCACAAATACCTAAGCATGACTCTCTCTAATCCCTGTATTTCTACCTTTAAATGCTTCATTTGAGTGATTTTAAAGCCCAATGCACCTTGTTTCCTTTAGAGATTGTGTTCACCAGTAGGTTGACCCTCTCTAGACCTACGTTGATCACTAGTAGGTTCACCTTGCCGAGGGTGTGAAGATTTTAGAAATTCGGAAAAAAATAAAAGGAATCCTATCCTAGCCTACCTTGGAGATTTCACCCCTTATCCCTTAACCTCATCCTCCCATCAAGAGTGGATTTGAAGCCTAGATTGGTAAATGGATAAAAAATCCTAAACTACCATCGTCTTTTATATATTTAATTCCATCCACGAGCTAGGATTTAGCTTTTGGAGATAGATTCTACCCTCATGTCGTTGTTATGAGAGTCATTATTCCACGCATCGGGGTGACATAGAGATATTAGCTTTTGGAGATAGATTCTACCCTCATGTCGTTGTTATGAGAGTCATTATTCCATGCATCAGGGTGAAATAGAGATACACTTTCTGACAAGGAAGGACAAGTCAACTTGGAGGAGCTCTTCTACAAGATCAACTCTATATTTGGTTGTCAATCTCTCCATTTCTATTAATAAAAGGAGTACATTATTTTCCTATATGTGATGGTATGATATTCATGTATTTCAATACCATGTTGATCTATTGAATGAAGTGATTAGATTATGCTACATAGATGTCATAGATCTTTGGCTTGTGTTGTCTGATTGTGCAGTTTCTAATTATAGTGGTCAGAGCTAGGATTAGAGCACATAATCCAAGAGAGGAATGAAGCTTGCAACAGATTCTAGGTAGGCTTCATCTCATTGTCCATTTACTTTAAGGAAGAAATTATAGTCCTTGCTTTATTTTTTTCTAGGTCACTCCACCAGGCCTAGGGAAGACACTTATGTTCACAGTTATAGATTTTGTATAACGAGTCATGAAGAGAGAGAGAGAGAGAGAGAGAGTTGAAGCAGGGAAAGGAAGGGCTAAGGAATGGATTGGGCGAGATCTACTAATATGATATAAGTCTCCTTTTATTTTGGAGTACATGATTTGAAATGAGATAGGGGAGGCATACCCATACCCACCGAGATAATTGAGTACAAATAATAATGGTGTTCCCAACAATGTGGGACTGAGCTACAAATTACATGATACATGATACATAACATGTCGGCATCAATGGACTAGAAAGTGGTGCAATGATACAATGAGTCCCATATACATAATATGCCTGGAAAAATAGAGGCCAGGACTGAATATAATAATATCTACTGATATGAGTACATGAGACGTAATTCCCTTGAATTTGACATGGTGAGGGGGGGAATCAAAACCAAAGAATATTTGTTGAATAGGAAAGGGTTCTGAAGATCTAAATGGATCATCTAAAGGAGATAGACCATGTTGTGAGTGTTGTGATCAATAGAGACTGAACCAGTTAAATCATCAGAACTACATCTGAGGCTAGATCATGAGTTGCTGACATTCAGGGATGTGGGGGGCTACCTAAAGGGACACCCCCTCATGAGGTCTAAAACATATCACACATGCTTGGGAAATTATGGCACAATCTACTGGATCACTAGATCATCAAGTGTATAATTCTCAACCGTGCGATAATGAGTTGGAGTCGAGCACATGAGAATCAAACAAGTCAAAGGGAAATTATTATTCTATTTGCTTGATTTGAGGCACTAAACAATGATGGAAGTTGCAACCAAGGTACACCATCCTCTAAACCACTCTCCCAGAATAGATGTGCTGGAATCGACATAAGAGGGCCCATGAGAGTTGAGGCAATGAGGAGTCCTCAACAAAGGTATGAGGGATATAGTAATGTGACTGATAGACTGACACCAGGGATGATGATGGACGAATAAAATGAGTGGTAGACTAATGACTTCCCTTGTCAGAGCATTTTATGCATGGATGACCTAACAATGACTGACTCAATTCTAAAGGTGATGGTCAAGCACTCAGATGACGGATTTTCAAAGACAGGTAAATATAGATGGAGACCAAACATAAGTGAAATGGGATGAATATTATGCAACAACAGATATAATTAACTGATGCTCACTTAGATGACACAATGGTTAAAAGAAAAAATGTCTAAGGGTTCTTGATGTAATATGGAGGAATGATTAAGTGGATCATCCCTAGAGTGATCTAAGGTGATATGAGACTATATGGGTTCTTCTAAATAAGGAATAATAATGGTACTAGATTCAACCCTACGAGATGCACTAGTAGGGTTGGGGAGAATTTATTCTTCTGGACTCTCGAAAGTGGATGCCCCCTTACCCAAACATTGAGTGGCAATGTAATGGCCACAAGGTGGATTTGGTTCGGATTCTTGGGTTCTAAGTAAGGGCTGATGGAATCAATCATCATCATGGGAGATAAGTTTCACATACGCAATGTCATAAGGGTTGGACATATCGCTAGTAGATGTGACATCTATCGATGTTGAGACTGAAGTGTTCTCCAAAGAAGGTTCGAAAGAAGAAAAATACCAAACTCCTAAAGAGTCTAAATATATCGATCCCATGGATGATGACAGGTAGAGAATAAGGGTTGATATAGTTGTCATCTCAACATCAGGAGGGGGAATCAAAATGGTGCATTGAGAAACCTCTTGTTCTAGAAAAGAAATGTGGCCATAACCTGGAGATAGAGGAGAAGTGGAATCACTACTACTGACATCTAAGTAGCGAAGCACTTGATGTGTATCACGAAAATCTTCGAGGAGGGGACAATGATGGGAATAATGGCCATAATTATCACACAAATCACAAGGGTGATTCATGTGTAAGGATTTGTTCTTCTAGGTGGAATCAGGGAAGGTGACTTGGGAAAGTACCAGAGACTACATTCTTAACAAAAGGGAGCTCGAGACAATTATTGGTGGCATGCCCAATGACATCATACAAAGTGCATGGAGGAGTAAGATTTGGTGGTTTAGGAGGACTGTGAGTTGGTTGGGGTGCCTTGTCTTTGGATCCCTCTTTTTGGGTTTTGGCCCCCTCACCAAACGCTTTCAGAGTCAGAGTGGTTTCCTGTTGAGGTTCCTATGGAACTAAAGCAAAGGAAGGGGTGGGAACAATGGGTTGAACTAAAGTAAAAGTTGTGTAAGGTTTGAGTTGATTAGGAGGAGTGTTTGTAGGAGGATCAATGTACCATACTGGGATCCCCAAAGTGATGTTAGGAAGAATCAACATAGCCATCATAGGGGTAGAAAATATTCCTGGTGGTAGGAATAAGAGTTATCTAACCAGAAGGGTAATGACCTGGAGGAACAACTCTAGCATGGTTAAGACCTAGGGGAATAGTTCCTAGTTTAAAATAAATAGGAGAGATATTGGCAGAAAGAAACTGACCTAGAGGAATTGTACCTGAAGGTTGAGTTGAGGTGGGAGCCAGAGGTTGTGGAGGGGTTTTCTATTGTGAAGGCATACCTACCACTTGCTAGTGGCCGTGATGCTTGGAGCATGAAAAAAATGGAAGAGCTAGGATGAGAAGGGGTAGGGGGTGGTCCATAATAAGCCCCAAGCAACACGGAATCTTTGTAGACTCTTGGAGAAACATCAGTTAAGGAAGGGATAGTATTATTTCCAGTCATCAATGAGATAGTGGTCTAAGGAGAGGTATGAGACTAAGAGTCATAGTAAGTCAACTGATTGATAGTAAAAATATTTCCATTGTGAGGAAAGAACATCTTGGAAAAGACAACTGATGTGAAAATGAACATGGAATATGTGTAACTACAACCCAAAAAGGTATTATAATCTAATGGGGCATCAATGACTTTGATTTCAATCAATATTGTCTTGCCAACAATAGTGATGGCGAAGTTGCAATATAAACTGAGGGGTTGTGAGGGGTGACCATCCCAAGCACAAAGAGTGGCAGTGGATGGTGATAGGTTAGGGGAACCAAGCTGCTTTGAAACAATAGCGTTCATCACACAGGTGGAGGTGCCTTTGTCTTTTATACACCGCTAAACAATGGCGTTTTTTATGGAGACTGGTATTTGAAAAGAAATGGATGAAGGTAGGGGGGATGTTCTGTTTTATCAACATAGAAGACAATCAAACAATCATCGAGGAGTTCCACAATGCCTGAAGCATTTAATAGATATTTCTATTGGGATGGGCATGTTTGGAGCACTTTCAATGTTGACATGGCAGTAGGAGACTACGCCAAGTCATTTATGATGATATAGGTATGGGCGGCTTTAGAAGAAGCAACATTTCAACGTAATGGACCTTTGGGGATCTTGGGGGGAACATCAAATTTAGCTAGAGGGATCTGTAAGGTACCATTTGGCGATGACAGAGGTTCATTGGAAACTTTGGGTTGGGAATCAGTCGCTGACTTCATAGGAGGCTTGTCATATTGGCACAACCAAGTTTGGAGGTTGACTTGTTTGGTGTTAACCTCCTCAGAATTCATCATGAGAATCTGGTAGTTATTTGGACCAGATTGTGAAGGTTGGGGGGTTGCATTACCTTGGGTGGGTTAGATAACCATGTATCCTTGATGAGGAAAAGGATTTGTAAGCACGATTGGTTTTGATGAAGTAGGAGGGGGAGGAGGTGGAGTAATGGGCTGAGGTCCTCGAGAAGAAGTTGCTTGGGATTCCCATGCTTAGTGAATCTGAGGTAAAATGGGACATTCATGAGTATAATGACCAAAAACTCTACAATAGGAAAAAATTTTATTGCTTCTAAGAGCCTTGTTTTTCCTGGGATGTCTGCTCTGTTGTTGGGTTACGAGATTAGGATGGTCACCCTTAGGGGCATTAGGTTGTGGACCATGATTTCCTTGGTTGCCTTGAGGTTGTTGGTTCTATTTACCCTTCCCTTTATTCCTTCTCTTGGGGTTGGCAGGATTGATAGTACTCTACTCGGCATACACTTTACCTTGAGGAGGTGGTTACTAGGGTGGCAAAAGCGGAGGAGGCATGGGAGATTGAGGCGGTGGTGCTGGTGGGGCTAGAGTGATAGGAAATGCATAAGGATAGTAAGGATTCATGATAACATTTGGATAAATGGGTTGAGAAACAATTGGCCCTGGAATTGATTAATGCAGGTGGGGATATGCATATGATGTGCTTCTACCTTGGTAAGATTTGGCACAAAAAATATCGGGAGGGGGATAGGTGTAAGAAAAATTCCCCCCTCCCCCGGGGTTGACCGTAACTCATAGTAGGTTGAGGATATGGTGATGGTTGTGGGTGGTAAATAGATCCAATCATATCATCAACGACATGAGATTTCCCTAGTGCATTAGCAACACCAAGCTGAGGTAGATCAGGGAGGACAATATAAACATAACCTGACTGGGCATATATCAAATCATATTTTAAGGTTATCTAGAGTGCTTCTTCCTTAATCTGAGGGAAGTGAGAGGCGACATATTTACCTATGGGAGACAAAAGTGTTCTTAGAAATCAATCCACATATACATGGTCTTCAAACTCGGGGGCTCTACACATGCACCTCTTTCTATGCCATTCTTGAACATGGTCAGAAAGGAAGATGGAAAAAGTTTGACGAAAATAAGTTAGAAGTTTAGTACCTATGTCATATTGGAGAGGTAGCTAGAAATAAGAAATAAAAGCTTTGGCGAGAGTTGCAACAGTGGAATGTGAGGCATGTGGTTGGTCCACATACCATTTGGAAACAACTCCAGTTAGGGTGCGTTGGAAAAGGTGAAGATGAATGGAGTCTTCGGTAATGGAATTTGATGAACACCACATGTGAAAAGAGTGAACATGATATGTGGGGTCTTCTCCAGGATTACCTTTGAACTTGGGGATGTCATACAGAAGCTTAGTAGGCATAGGAAGCCAATTTGGATTATGGAGAAGAGGTTCGTTGATGAGCTGGCTGAAATCAGGGAGGCTCAAACCAGCAGGTTTACCTTAGTTAGGACCTTGGTTACCACTTGGGTTTCCACTGCCCAAATTAGTGCCTCATGTGGTGATGGTACGGGGGTGGGAAGATGTAGAATCATAGGAATAACTGGAAGAATATGGGGACTCAATGGAGGACTGGGAAGATGAACTCTAACTCAACAAAGAGTAAGATGTCCTAAAGGAAACTGGGGGTGAAGGCCATGAAGTCTCCATGAAAAATGCATAGGAGGTGCAATGGTGTCAAAGAAAAGATGACTCAATAGATGAAAGGGTGATGCTAGGAGAAAAGATTAACAAACAAAAAGTAAATACTAGTGCAATGGTGCAAGCGAAAAATAACTATAATGATATGCTACTCTAATTCAAGAAAATATGTCCTATTCAAGAAAAAACGACCTCTAACCTAAAGGTGATCTAAATCCTCAAACAAGTCCTAATTCTATTGTTTCAAATGGCCTTCCAAAATACTTCTTACATGATGGAATTCGATCCCAGCAAGTAGAGTTTTCTAGAGAAAGGTGGGGTAGAGAACCAATTGCTACCCACAACTAGTCCTACAAGGTGTTTTCTTAATATTGGCCACTAAGGTTACCTTTGTCCCATGGGGGTGGTTGGGTCATGGGCTTCTTGGTGATCAACCACAACACAAAATTCCCTACGATGGGTTGGGTATCCCCAAGGAGAACTGCTCGCACCGTCATCTAGCCTAACACGCTTCGAATCAGGTTTTGACGCACTCCGACTTTGGATCATGGGATGGTGAAGGATTTTAATCTCCCTAATATGTAAACTTCTATGTCTCAATGGAAACCTATCCCACTAATCCTACACCTAACTACAAATATTGTTTTAGCCCTCAGGCCCGAGTGGGCTTAATCTATGTGAATTGAATTATTAAGGTCTAGTGTTTCAAGTCTTGGCTTAACGTTGTTAACCCAGCTCATGTTTGCTTAGGGTTTGATTGTGTGAAAATAATGTGTCAAGTGGATGAGTTAATTAAGCATGTTTTGATGATGCCAAGTGTCAGTAAAAATAAAGTGCTAAAAACTAAAAATAATGTTGAAAATGGACAATAAAATAAACAAAAAATTCAAGCACACAACTCCAAACCCAAGAAGGTCTATCAAGTAGCTAAAAAAGTGAAGGAAGAAAAAAACAAAGAAAAAAAAATGGACAAAAGATCTAATGTATAAGGGATTGGGATCTATAGCTAATGATTTGCTAAAATGGTGGATAAAACCAACAAAAATCAGCAATGTAAATGATGGAAAAGGATAGGCAAGAAACTCCAAAAACCTAGATACACAAGGGGAGTCCTAAGGGGGAATACAACACCAAAATATAAAGGGAGTAAAATGTTGAAGAAACCTATCCAAAAGGGCTATAAATCAATGTACAAAACCCTAAAAATCAGAGGCTGAAAATGTTGCACACTAGGCTCCTTAGCTCAACAATTCTTTTCTTAAATGTAGGAGGTGTATTCTAAACCCTAGGGGAATTTTTCCTTCCTAAATGAGAAACTACCAAGTGGATCTAGGCCTAGAGGTGGATTAGGAAATAACAAGAACCCTTCCTAGCACACAAGCAACACTGTCAGCAAAACTAAAAAATTCTGAATTTTTTATTTTTTTATTTTTTATTTTTTTTAAATGATAGAATGCAGAAACTGACCTAAAAAGTGCATTAGCGTAGTTTTTGGACAAAAAAGTGTGCTTTGGGAACATTTATTGGGCCAAAAAGTGTGTTTTTCCCCCTTCCAGCGCTCAGTAGATCTAATCCAAAATGTGTTGTCTCCTGCTTGGCTGGTACCCATGACCTGCGGAAAGATGCGTAACCACAATAGAAATGAATAATTTTCCAAAAAATATAGTAGATCTAAAAATAGAAATGTGGTTGCTAAAAATAACTAGAAAAACACTAAATATCTTTGAAACAGCAGCCACCAAGGATTTGAATTGCTACACCAATGGAGTCGTCATTTGTTGACGACGAAAGTGCTAAATCCCCAACAGAGTTGCCATTTGTTAGTATGAAAATTCTTAGTAGGTGTACCAAAAATGCTTCACTTTAGTAACTAGTGACTAGTGACCCTAACAACATAAAATGGTTGCTTCTATGCTTCATATCTACCGTAAAATGTGAGAAAACCTTGCAAGGAAATATATGATATAAGCCCAAAACATTTAACAACAGTAAATGAAAGTGCAATAACACAATGGAGGACTTGAAATGAATATTAATTTTTATTAGAACACCTAGTGAGGAAGATTTACAACATGGGTCTATAGATCCCCCTCCGTAGGCTAGGTCCTTTTGATGTCCTTGTGCTTCAATGATCTATTTCTCTTTCTCAATCTTGCAAGGGACAAAACACAAAAAAATGGCTTAAACTCAAGTGGAGCTCAAATGTGATAAGATAATAGTGGTGATGATGAGAATGATCAAGGTGAAGGATGAATGGAAAATCCTCTTATTTATAACAAAGTATTGAGCCAAATTAGGAATTAGAAAATAATTAAATATTATTGACTAAATCAAAATCTAGCCATTAGGAATCCTTTATTATAGTTTTGAGAGAGAAAAGATATTCAAAATGGTTAAATATCTTTATTTAGAAAGTGATTGAAGTAATTAACAAATAAAAATGATTTATTAATCGCTTTGTGAGGATTAAGAAATGTGTGAATTTGAAAC
Organism: Pinus taeda; assembly: GCA_000404065.3. NCBI lineage: Eukaryota > Viridiplantae > Streptophyta > Pinopsida > Pinales > Pinaceae > Pinus > Pinus taeda. The sequence continues at coordinate 18,623 of APFE030404382.1, forward strand.
AATTATTAAATAATGGTTTAATAACTATTCCAAAAATATAAATAATAAACAAATAGTGATTTATTTAATTATTCCAAGGTGATTGAATCAAAGGTGACCATAAATAATTATCAAATAATGATCTAATAATTATTTCTAGAGGAAATTAAATAAATAATGATTTATTCAATTATTCTCATGGGGTTTTTTGGATTTTAATGAGAAATAACTTAGGAAAAATGATTTGCTAAATTATTTCCATGGTGAAAGTGAATTTACTATGGTAAAATTAATCCCACATGATGCATTTCGATCAACCTAGGAAGAAATGGCTAGGTGATCATTTTTTAGTGTTAACATGATCAAAGATGTATGAGTCCTTATGGAGACAAGAGAAAGAGCTTAGAGACTATGAGAGGAAGCATTAGTTTATAGCCCCAGGGTCAATGTTTGGGGATGGACGACTTGGGGTGGGGGAGGATGTCAAAACCCTAGGGTGCCAAGGTGTGCCCCCATCCAGTGGACATGCCAAGGCATGCTCTTAAAAGCCTTGGTAAGACAAGGTGACTTGGACAACATCGCCATTGCAAGAAATGGAATGAACATCTCACATGATTTGTGATGCTATGTTGTGGAGTTGTCAGAAAACCAAGGGCAAGATGATCCATGTTGGTGTGGTGGCACAACAGGCCAAGCGATGGGAAAATGCAAACCGAGCGACCAAATGAGGGCATGTCAGCCAAGTGAAGTAGAATGACATGAGGGAACATGTGGGTACATTAGGAAAAACAATGAGTTGGCCTAACATAAGGCACCCAACGCATTTGGGAAAGTTGACTCAAGAGAGATTAGAGCACCTACATGGCATACGATAACAACTTAGATATAGAGATGGAGCTCAGATGAGTTGAAGTCATATATGACTTGGAACACATGTGAGAGATGAGGGAGGATGTGAGGGATCCCATATGAGTAAAATCAGGCTTGTGATCGTGTGAGACTCGAGGGTAACTTGTATTCCTAATAGAACCGACCCGATAGGGTAGCAACAACTCACGATAAGGTGACATGTCACCTAAGTGTGGTATGAAAGATTGGGGTGAAGATTTTTACTATTTTCTTGGGGTCTTTGTAAACTTTCAATCCAAGCCTTTGACTCAATGAACCTCTTATAATTGTGATGTTTAATGAAAGTAGAAGGCCAGAGTGTCATAACAACTTAAATATAGAGATGGAGCTCAGAGAGTTGAAGTCATATGTGACTTAGAACAATTGTGAGAGATGAGGGAGGATGTGAGGGATCCCATATGAGTAAAATCAAGCTTGTGATCATGCAAGACTCGAGGTTAACTTGTATTCCAAATAGAACTGGTCTGATAGGGTAGCAACAACTCACGATAAGGTGACATGTGACCTAAGTGTGGTATGAAAGATTGGGGTGAAGGTTTTTGCTATTTTCTTGGGGTCTATGTAAACTTGCAACCCAAGCCTTTGACTTAGTGAACCTCTTATACTTGTGATGTTTAATAAAACTAGAAGGCTAGAGTGTCATACCTTATGAAATGATGCATGTGTATTATGATGTCAATGTTCTCTTCATGTGTTGCATGTAATTCCTATGTTATGTTAATGCTCGAAGTTAATTGGAAGTAGAAGTGACAATATTATTACTACTTTATATTGATGATAATTTTGCACTTAGAGATTGGCATGGGTAATATATATTATGAAGCGTAATTTGGATGAAGTAACACCATTCTACACTAAATTGTAATGAAAGACGTCAATGTTGCACATTGGAGGGATTGTGGTGCACTCACAAGGCACCTCGTAACCATAGGAGGCTTCAGAGTTATGACAATCATGTATCTTTCAAAAAATGAAATTTATTTTGTGTTTGTTTCACAATATGTTTAGCCCAAACATCCTTATTAAGCATATAAGAGTTAAACCTTTTAAAGGATTTTATATCTACCTTGACCACATTTGGTTTTTGTCAATGTGAAATTGTAGTTGAACTTGCACAGGTTTGATCTAGCTAGAAAAGAATGAACAAAACTTGCAATGAAATTTGATAGAGAAAACAATTAATGAATTCTATTCATACAAAGTTTTTTTTTAAGAGAATACAATTCAAAGAAATATGTTCTACATGGCTAAACTAATATAGTGATGATTCTAGTAGTGTATCTAAAGAGATGTGAACATGCACTAAGAAATTGACACCTAGTCCTAGTTAACTGACCATGCACACATTATTTAACTATCTCATGCAAGTGGAGATAATCCTAGTTATCTAGTCATGTAATCACCAATCAACTATCTCATGCAAGTGGAGATAGTCCTAGTTATCTGGTCATGTAATCATCAATTAACTATCTCATGCAAGTGGAGATAGTCCTAGATATCTGGTCATGTAATCATCAATTAACTATCTCATGCAAGTGGAGATAGTCCTAGATATTTGGTCATGTAATCATCAATTAACTATCTCATACAAGTGGAGATAGTCTTAGTTATATGGTCATATAATCATCAATTAGCTATCTCATGCAAGTGGAGATAGTCCTAGTTATCTAGTCATGTAATCATCAATAACTATCTCATGCAAGTGGAGATAGTCCTGGTTAACTAAAGTGCAATTAAGTGTATGTTATCTCCAACACCCCCCTGAAGTAGTGTTAGAGAGAACAACATGAAAGAGTCCTAGAAAGAAGCCATGTAAGGTACCCATTTTACAATGCATCTAAGTAACATAGAACCACTGCAAGAAGAGGAAAGATGGGAAACCACACGGGAACAAAGCCGCCCCCCCCCCCCCTCCTCAAAATATAATACTAGAAAAGAAATACAACTACTAGCCTTGTCCAATTGCCTCAACTAGAGAATCATCTCCCATGAGAATAGGAGGATGATCATATGATTTTGAAGATGAGAAAGCATCTTTTGTGGCTACCATGTGATGTGATTCTCTAGAATCTATGATCCATCCATTAGGATAAAAGTGAATAGAAATTATTGGATCTGCATTCCCTCTTGTTTCAGGTGCTCTTTCTATGTACTTGTTCTTAGCACTCTTTGGAATATAGTCACTAAGATTGTTCTACTAAAGAGTTTGCACCATGAGATCAATTTTCTTCATCATGCATGATGATTTCAGATGGTAACCACAATTGCAATAGCTATATTTTGATTGCCCCTTCTTTCACTTCTTTTCCTTCAACATGGTAGATTCATTTGGAGCTTGGGATTTCTTCCTTTTCCTGGATTTGGTTCTTTTGTCTTTCCCTTTCCTTTGGATTACTAATTGTATTTTGAGTTGGCCTCACAGTGATTGCATCGGCTTTGGAACTTTTCAATGTTCCCATCTTTATGAGCTTATCTTACTCATGTATCAGGTACTCAATAAATGCATCGAGCGCAGACATCTTCCAAGTTGTGCCTATTGCAAGCCTGACTGTGTGAAAAGTGGAGCCAGATATAACATACTCTAGACCTAATTTTGACATTATGGCCAGAGTTAATTAGATTTCTTGCTTGGACTTATCAATTCCGCATTCTTTCAATTGGAGTAAAAAGGCTTTTAACCTTGTGAAGAAATCTTGAATGTTTTCAAAATTGCTTGGCTCTAATGATTTGAGCTCATTTTCAAGGATGTGACCTTGCATTGCATCTTGCTTCCTAAAGAGTGTCTCCAAAATGGTCCAAACATGATTTGGACTTCTACATGCTTCAACATGAATCAATAATTATGGAGAAAGTAATAAGCATAATGATATTGGAGGCCTCGTCCATGAGGTTGAAATATTTGGATAAAATTCAACTACAAAATTTGGTTCAATCTTGGTTGCCAAAGCTATCTGATACAAGCCTCTACTTTTGAATTGAAGTAGAATCTTTGCTTCAATTTTGAAATAATTATATGGCATGAGAATTGCGGAAGGTGGAAAATCCATTCTTTCCAATAGCTCCAATCTCTAGTACTTGCAAATAGATTATTTATGCTCCTGCCTCCTAACTCTTGTGGCTTCTGATACCATGTGAAATTGTAGATGAACTTGCACATATTGGATCTAGCTGGAAGCAATGAACAAAACTTGCAAGGAAAGAAGAAACAAAATTGATAAATAAAATAATTAATGAATTCTATTCATGCACATAAAAGAAAATACAATCCAATGAAATATATTCTATATGGCTGAACTAAATATAGTGGTGAGTCTAGTATTGAATCTAGAGAGATATAAACTTGCACTAAATAAAACTGACACCTAATCCTAGTCACTAGATAACCATCTCATGTAAAGTGGAGATAGTCCTACTTATCTAAAATGTAATTAAGTGTATATTATCTCCCATAGTTAACAACTCCATTGTACTACAATATTTTCTTGTGTCAAATACTATCAACAAAAGAAACAAAAAAGTCGAAATTTTATTGGGTTACCTCCTTCATGAGAGACTTTCATTAAAATATTACAAGAAATCCATTCTGAGCTTCACAACATACCAACAATAACCTGACCGCATTAAATATCTTATAAACTATTACATAAGCTTTGCCCTTCCTTTCAGATAGGTGGTGGAAAAGTACAACAGTGTCGTTTACTGATTCAATTCCTGAGCATGTAATTCAAAAGAACAATGCATTCAAGTCCACTTCCATGATGGCCAAGTGCGGTGCTAGGCTACGGCAATTGGGATTAGTGAGAACAGAGTTTTTTATTTTTTAGAGTCCTGGGCAAACGTTTGAATTTGAATTCAAATAGAGAGGTATTTGAAATTTCATGCTAATGGAATTGGCGAGAGGGAAGCAGAGAATGCAGTTCCACTACTAAAGTTGAATTGGAATTGGCATTGGCCAGAGAAGTAAAGAATAATATTTATAGAAGTGTATATACTTAATCTATATTTAATCTATGTGGATGATGCCATATCAATATTAAAATTGGAATTGGTGAGAAAGAATAGAGTTAAAATTAATAAGAGATAAGCAGAAAATACCATTAAAGTGAAAAGAGCTTCTGAATTTATACTCATACAAACCTAACCCTTATAATGACTCAACGTAGTCATATAATTATGAATTTAATAATTATATTATTTTATGGAGCCCACCTGGGGATCCTTGAGTTGGCTGCGTGAATCGTTAGTCAAAGGACAACGTGTGTTTCAGTGGGGTACAGTTTGCCGAACTTGAATTTCGATTCTTTTATTTCCACACGAAACCCTTTGTTTCAACTATGCGTAGACAACCATGTAACTCCATTAATCCTACCCTGTTAATAATATATCATATGCACAGCCGATACTCCATAAATATGGACTACAGAACATCTATAATTCCTATGTCAGGCCGTTGCAAAAAGACATTACAGAATATCTTTATGAGCCCGAGCCCAGTGTCAGGCTGCTGCCACTTTAGTGAGCGCTTCAGGCAGGCAGAGTCGTTCTGATTCTGCCGTGGAAGGCAGGGAAGTTAGACCAGCCTCCATTATAGCACATGCCAGTGCTGATATAATCATCTTTCCTGTCGACGGTTTACTTAAAACGAGTCCACCTCTAGGAGAACCCAGATTTGGGTATTCCTCTGCAACATCAGCATAAATGGTATTCCAAACACGCTTACTCATTCCCATCAACTCCGTCACAGGACAGGACCCAGGGATTCTCATGTTGCTCCCAGAGACACCATGTACGTGATCATGCTTAGAGTTGCAGGCCACTGATCTCTTGTAGGAACCCAACCACATGGAGTGCATGTACTTATATTTCCTCCATGGAGGAAGATACATCCCCTTCCTGCCCAACGAATTCTTCACACCTTCGCACATTACTTTCAAAATGGACTGCAATTTCTGAGCCCTCCCCACGTATATCTTGGGAAGCAACCCAAGGAGGGCCCTGTATTCGGCGGTGGGTCTGGCTATCTCAAATTGCGATCTGAAATCCAAGTCCACAAACAAACGAATGCTTCTGCCTGAATTTGTGGTCTTCAATATCACGTCAATGTACTCATAGTTGCCTGCCCAAGAAACGCCATCGTTTAACCATCAAGAACTCATGAAAGAATATATTTGAAAATAAAAATTTTGGAAGCCAAAGAGAGCCACTAACCGGAAGGAAAGCTTCTACTATTATCGTTGGGGCGCGATTTGCAGATTGCTGCATCATATCCCACATTTCTGAGATGGCACATTACTGACAGTTTGAGGCATTCTGGTTGTCGTATTTTCGTGGCCCTTTCCAAGCATTTAACTGTTTCCGCCAACAAATCTTGCTCTCCGGGGCAATTATCCGAAATGATAGCCTGGGCAATATTGCAATCGTGTTAGTCCAAGATGAAGAATATTGCTGAACTTATTCCGATTTTGATTTCATGAATATTTCAGAATCCCATTTAAATCTAATATCTATTAAGATTCCTGAAATCTACGATCAAGATAAAAATACCCTAAAAATACATCATTAATATCTAAAAGAAACAGAGCAAAGCAAAAGAAATGTGTATTACATAAACAAAATGGAAAAATGGGATATACATAATGTACATACCTCGAGTATCTCAATCTGCTTTTCTACTGATTGAAGAGGAGTGTGGCCTTCCTCTGTGATGTTTGCATCCATGGTTTCACATTGAGTAGAAGACTCTATGGGCCGTGCAACGTCGAATTCATCGATGAATCCAGCCACCATCATGTCCAGAAGACATGTTGAGTGAGGCTCGTGCTCGCTTCCCCTGTTACTGGTCATGTTTGCTCTCTCTTGTCAAAGCCACTGTGCTCTCTCTTTGTCAAAGCCACTGCGCAAATAAGAGCTTCCTGCAAAAAATCCTGAGAATATCATGGGCAGGGGATGTGGATCTAGGAGAACCTGCGCGTATGAAAATAGAAAATTGGAATTAACAACTCTTCTTATGAAGAGGGAAAGCAACAAAAAAACTGTTCGCGGAGAATCGCATCCGCTTGAGGATTATACCGGAGGCGTAGCAAAAGGAAATGGATATGCTTCAAAATCAGAAGGAAGGCACTGGGAAACTGTTCGCAGAACCGCATCCTCAAGAGAATTATACCACAAAAGCCAAAGAATATGCTCCAGAATCAGAATCGAACTTTTGCGGTACACTTTTATCTTTTCCAGGTTCACATCTTCATTAATTCTAATACTAAATAGAAAGAGAGAGGCGCGGAAAAACCGGATTTAAAGTGGGAAATCCCCTTCACTATTGTCCCCGTTCATGACTTAATTTTTTTGCAGCATGAACTATTATCTCATGAGGATATTCGACTATCTTTTAATAGTTTTTAAAGAGTCGACTCTCTCTCTGTAGTTTTTATTTTTAATTTATGAAATTGGGTTATCTGGCTTTTATTTTTTTAAGATTTGGGCTTTCTTTCTTTTCTTTTTTTAAATGAGATTTTAATACATTTTTTTCACAGAACTTCCATTTAATAAAGAGAAAGTTTTAAATATTTATGATTTATTATGAGATAGACTGCAGACGAGTAAGTCAAACCAACGAAAAGTCATTTAGTTCAATGCAAAAATGGAAACACAAACACTGGAGGGAGTTAGATCTCAAAAAAACCTCTCCCGTCACCAGAGAAGAGTTCAAAGAACATGAACCAAGGCCAAAGGGAAAAGTTGAGAGTGGAAAGAGAATATGCCTTGGAATTTTGTTTCCCTAAACATCCCTAAAAGAAAGGAGATTTCCAGGATGAGAAGGAAATTCCTAATCCGCAACATCTAGTTGATCTTATCAGGGAGATCAAAAGACCATATGCCTTTCACCCAGTAAATGACAGATAAGGAATTGCCAATGATTAAGATTTTGTAAATGCCAAGCCACTAAGCACATTGCAAAACCCCCCAAAGAGCTAATACCTCAGCCCTATAGTTGTCTTCTCTACCACCATATCAGGGAAAATGAAAGTGAACATATGAATCTGAATCTGAATAAAGAAAAATCCAAATATTCATTTGTTTGTTTAAATTATAATGGTAAATATAAAATAAATTCAAAATTACACAATTATTCCACATTTAAATGGTATAAATGTAAAATATTATAATTATAAATTTCTAAA
>APFE030404382.1:38195-84959 GCA_000404065.3 Pinus taeda
GTCCTTCTCACCTTAGAAATAGCTTTTTCTAGTATAATGGCTGTGTGTGTGCATGTTTCTTGATTTAGACAACTTTCAATCTGCTAAGGTTCCACCCAAGAGCCTTAGGGGATAAAATCCCGCAACAATATAACATCAGGTGGCTTCACCAAGGACGAGATCTCTAAGTTAGCCAACAGTGCCACCTTTCGTACAACATCAAGCCCTTCAAAGATGAGGTATTTTGTGATGTTGCTCCTATTTATGTTTGTGATGTATTATTAGGATAACCATCCTTGTGGAAACGGCATGTTGTATATGAGTTGAGACCTCGCTCTGTTATTATTTCTTTGGGTAATACGTTATACAAGATACTAGAGGTAGCTCCGCTTATCGCCATATCTTTGATCTCTGCTAAGAAATGGAGTAAGATCATCTCCTAGACTAGGAAATTTGTTTTCTTTGTGATTCGCTCACAAAGTAAGGGGAAGAGCGTAACCACATCCATGGCCCCTGGGAAGGGTTCCTCCAAGTAGCAGAAGCAGGTGGATATGGCTGTAGAAGAATACAAGAACATCTTCTCCTCAACCATAAGTGTACTCTTGCACTGTCAGGTCAAGCATCCAATTGATCTGATTCTCTGAGAAACTCTACCCAATAGGATGATATATTTCCACTCCATTCTGGAAAATGAAGAGATCAAGTGGCAAATCCAGGGTTTGATATAAATAGGACACATCTGCTAGTGGGTTCATGAAATCTTGGAGAAGTCAAATGTAAAGTACAAGCAACGACATGATCAACATCGGGTGCCACACAAGTTTCAGGTGGGTGACAATTTTTTCTTGCATTTACAGAAAGAATGCCTTCCTAGAGCCCATTGAAAGCTTAGACCACTCTGATATGGTCCTTACACCATTACCAAGGTTGTGGGAGACAATTATTTTGAGCTTAGCATTCCCCCATTCCTTGGCTTACACCCAATGTTCAATGTGGATTGCCTTCGATCATGCTTCCCACCACTACTGGACACATCAAACATTGCAGAATAGCTCACACCAGTAGAAGTTTCCCCATCTCATGGAGGCAGTCAATGCAATGGGGACCATTGATTTCTAAGGGGGGAGGATTGATCCATGTGAAAGTTAGTGGCCACCTATCTATTCCACTTGGACGCCCACCACTATCTCTTCCAGTTTTTCAGTTTCCTTAATTATAGCATAATTTACTATTTTGGCAGTTTTTCAGTTCCTGAACTTCCGGAGCCGTATTGAGGTCCTAAATGACATTTTTTTAGGAAAACCAGGGTCAACAAGGGTTGTAAACTAGTATTAGCTAGTTGGAAGTTGTAGTCCTCGGATAGATATTTCTAACGAGGTATTACGCATGTCAAATAGAGATCGTATGCCAAAGTTACGACCGTGAGAAGTTGATGTACCAATTTACCCAAACGGGGTCCATAGTTTTGGTGCTTCATCTCCTAGGGTTAGGTTTTTGGATTTTTAGGGTTTTCCATTATTTATCGGTAATATGTAGACCTCTGAGCCTCATTGTAACACACTTTAGAGGCATGTATCTGCCACATCTCTTCTTAGAGATAAGCTACCATCGCCCGAGCTAGTCTTATTTCCATTTTGTTTGTAAGCATATTTCAGTATTTGATATTAATGAAATGAAGTGTTATTTATGATGCATCTTTGTATTTATTGTTATATCTGTAATTTGTTGCTTTCCTATTTAAATTCAGATCACCATGGGTTTGACCTAGTACCTATTGCATCTGAATACTACATAAGTAAACCTTTTCAAATGCACTAGGGGGGGGGGGGGGGTGGTTTGTTTAGTTTGTAGAGTCCAAAACTATTCCTTTTAAACACAATTTTACGCTGTGTATTTTTTAAAAGTTTTAGTTGTTTTCCCTTTTGGAGGACAAAAAAATGGGGAAGTGGATCTTTAATGTTTCTAGAGACCACTAAGCCGCAACAGAACAAAGAAACAACATGAATATTGTGTTTTGATGTAATTTTGTCACGTTTTTCATCATAATTGAAGAGGCCATTCCATTGGAAGAAGAATTCGGAGACATAGCCCACATTGGGTGAACTTTGTTATTAATCTTGGTTTATCGTCTATAATTTTATTTTTTGTTCATAAATTCATTTCAGTCCTTACTTTATCTTTAAATCTAACACACTCATAATTAAGAAAATTAGGTCATGGATTTTTGAATCAATGCTAGCCCTATAGCATTATCAATCTTTAATTACATTTACAAAACATGGTGATTAGAATAGGGATGTTACATCCATGTCCCAAAAGATTATACACATGCAGCACTAATTTCCTAAAATATGGGACTTGACTCAATCTCCAATATAAGGCTATAAACATATAACTGACCAAATAGTAGATCCATGGAAAAAAATATAAGTCAATGAAAATGCAAAGTAGAGAGATCTTGGTGCCCTCATGAAGGATGATGCCTCATTTTCCATATATGTGATGGAACCTCTCTTAATGTAATATGGTTGAAATTTTTATGGTTGAGTGGAACGAAGCACATGAAGTTGTCATAGGATGATTCAACTTGACCTATGAGGTTGGAGCCAAGGTAGCCCTATGAGATCCTTGTACAAATGATAGACATGATAGGGGAAAGAAATGCTAAGGCATGAAAAAGGTGGATGGAGAGAGATTTCTACTCCAAGCATGTACATGTAAATTAGGGTCTTAATAGAGGTAGCCATAAGAGATTCTTGTACAAGTGATAGACATGTTAGGGGAAAGAAGTGATAAGAAATGAAAGAGGTGGACGGAGATAGATTGTTAATCCAAGCATGTACATGTAAATTAGGGTTTTAAGAGATTTTAAGATATTAGGAGTGTCATTGAGAGTTTAAAAATGGGAATTGAATGGTATAAATAAGCAAGGGAATGACCTAAAGGTATAATTGTACATTAGTATAGCCATTGAAGAGTCTAAATCATATGAAACCATTGTACCATGCCTATCGAATAAGTTCCATTGGTTCTATAAGATAGTGCAAAACGTTTTTAGGCCCAAATAATTCTCTATTGCATAGGTTGTGGATTTCAAATATGAAACCCCAATGAAACTGATGGTATGATTCTTATTAAGGGGTTACTGATGTTCTACTCAAGTTAACCCCATAAATAGCAAGACCAAATAGATTTATATTGCATGGACCCAAAATGAGGAATCATGAGCGACCATGAACCTCATTGAAGGTTTTTCCCCCAATTGGACCAATGAAATTAGGAAACACCCCAAGGGTTGAAATGAGCCAAATTGGTGACCAAGGGCTAGAGATCGAAGAGGAGAAGGAAGCTTAGGATCTCACCTACACATTAGATATCCCAAAAAGGCTCCACACTTAGGCTAAGGAGAGGAGGATTCCAAGATGATGGCTTATCACATTAGAGTAGCTCTTGAAAGGTATCATGTCATCAATGAACAGGTCAGATATGAATGCAACATGAGTCTAATGAATTGTACAATGAATTTCTTAATGGGTAGGTGTATGAAAGTACAACCCAAGTGTGAATTTCACATGTTGCAATATTTTCACTATTTGGGTTAAGGTCTTATCCTCCCATAAATGCATGGGGAAATTTAGGAGTATTACCCACAATGGTGTGGAAAATATTGAAGTCATTCCCATATTGAAATTTAGCATCTATGGGCAAGGAAACCCCCACTACCTCCCAATACCAAGGCCCTTCTTGTAACACTCTTTACTTCTTTTCACACTGAAGAATAATGCTGTGAAAACCCCTCTTTAGATGAAATGAATTTCTAGATCACAACATCATTATTAATCCACTCCATGAATGCATCTACAAAGGGTCATTGCCCATTCAATTTACAATCCAAAGCTTTATTTGTCTCATCTCCCACCTAATCTTATATTTGGGAAAGGTGAAGTTTGATGAATAGGATTTATGATTTTTAAAATGTCATGGATATTCCATTGGAAAAGTTTGGCACATTAAATCTTACAATATTATGAAATCTCTTCTTATGTATAATTTTACTTTAGGTTCAAATTTAATATTACTTGCAATGCATATGGAAAGTTGAAATAAGTTGAAATTAAAATGAAAGAATCTAAAAAATAACAAATCACCTACATAATGAACAATACCCTATGAAAACCCAATGTGAGAAGAGCCCAACTAGAAGGTGAGGTCCTTGCCCTGTTCTTTTCGTCTTATTTATAAAATTCAGGTACAAAGAAAGTGCTCTCACCACAGAGTTACCATGGATATTGTTCACTATATGGTGTTGTAGGATCTTCTATGTCCTTTTTCCTACTTTTATTATCCAGCTCTCAATGCTCCACTCTCTATGAACCAATACTCAACATAATAAAAACGAAACCTCTTTCTTTCCTAGTGTGTTAATATTTATGATGACCTCAACTATCTAGGGTTATCGTTAGACCTTTTGTATGCATTAACCTTTCATTAATAATAGGGATTCAGACCCTCCATAAACTTATTAAAAATCCATATATGACTAGTTCTACATGTGTGAGTAATGAAGTAGACATGGCATCCACTTGGCATCATGATGGTCGATAGGGTAGGTCAACTTAAAAGAGCCATAAATTTCTCATATGAACTTTGATTAAGTGATTTTCATACCATTAGAAAGCTCTCGACGTGAAGAAAAACATCGATATGCAAGAACTTTGTTCATATATTTTTATGGTGTGTTGTGTATTAATGAATTGAGACTTTAGCCTTGGGCTATTATGGCTATGTCTCTTAATGTTTCATGGATTTTTGCATGACAAATTTTCATGCATTATAAAGAAGTGAAAAAAACTATATGTGACAAGGAGCTTAAGTCTCTATATGACCTTGGAGGTAAGAAAACTTGTGGGTCTTTCCATCATGAGGAGTTCAAAAGAAAGAATAGTTCAATAGCAAACCTTCTTAGACTCCCAATACCCAACACCTGACATGTTGATGCCATGATATTTGACCTTGTGAGTTTATGTTATGCCACCATGTGCTACATCACTATACTCATAGGTTTCATTTCCTGAGGTTATTGACCCTCTGGGGAATACAAACCAAAGGTCACTCTTCGCTCAAGACTCTACCCTTAATTTGATATATGCCTCAACTAGTAGGAAATAATATGTCCATTTGACATACTTTTCATGTCTATTAGTATTGGGAAAATTCAAGGGAATCTATAGACTAAATCCCCAACACATGCATCATAATGATCCAATAATCCATCCCCAACATACTGATAATCCCTTATGTTCTAGATCTTATCCACAATACTTGTTAGTCATCTAACCAAAAATTATCACTAGTACAAAATGGCTAATTAGTTACTAAAAAAAGACTAAATTTTTCATATAAACGACCATTTTTCAATTGGTGACTAGGAGTAGCTAATTTACAGTACCTTATAACGCGACCAGCTTTTAGTTGTTTTTAGATTAGTCATTAATTTGTTTTCTCAATTTTATCTAGTAGTATATTTAGTCATTAATTTGGTCATTAATTTAGTTATTAATTTAGTCATTAATTGCCACAATTAATGACCAAATATACAACAAAATATATTACTATATGATCACCTGAGAAAACCAATTAATGACCAAAATGTTGGTCGTGTTATAAGATACTGTAAATTAGCTACTAATAGTCATATATATGCAAAATTTAGTCCTCCTTTGTAATCAAAAATTTATCGTTTGTAGTAATCATTTATCTTTTTTGGTAGTTTCATATTCATTATATAAAAGCATAAATGTAGTAGTTTATATTCATTTCATTTACTTTCATTAATAATCATTATAAATGACTAATTTAGTTGCATATTAATTTTATTTGTGTTTATCATAATCAATATAATGATCTGGGTGGATATTGGTGGCCACCCCACTATTCCATTTGGACCCCCACCATTGTTTCTTTCAGTTTTTTCAGTTTCCTTATTTGTAGAAGAATTTACTATTTTTGGCAGTTTTTCGGGGCGTGAACTTTTGGAGATGTTTTGAGGCCATAAACGACGTTTTTTTGGGAAAAATAGGGCCAACATGGGTCATAGACCAAATTTTTTCATTCAAAAGTTGTAGTCCCCAGATAGAGCTTTCTAACGAGATATTGTGCGCATCAAATGGAGATCGTATTCTAAAGTTATGACCCCAGGAAGCTGATGTACCAATTTACCCAAACGGGGCCCATAGTTTGGCACTTCATCTCCTAGGGTTAGGTTTTTGGATGTTTAGGGTTCTCCATTATTTATCAATAATAAATAGGCCTTCGAGCCTCATTGTAATGAGGATTTTAAAGGCATGAAGCCACCACATCTCTTCTTAGAGATAAGCTACCATTGTGTGAGCTAGTCTTATTTCCATTCTATTTGTAAGCATATTTCAGTATTTGATATTAATGAAATGAAGTGTTATTTTTGTTGCATATCTGTATTTCTGGTTATATCTGTAATTTTTTGTGTTCCTGTTTGAATCTGAATTAGTGGTTTCAGATCGGTCAGCTATTTCACTATTTTTCTTTGCATGTCCCCAATGAGGTCAGGATATAAGGAGTTAGGGCTTAATCTAGTTGAACCTTTGCAAGATTAGCCTCACAAACCTTAAAGGCGACCCATGGGGTGTTGGCTTGAGGGGGGCCTAACCCAAGTTCGACGTTATTTAGCCATACAAATCCCTACACTACTGGCCCTTTCAGCATCTCCGCGTAGACTGAAGTCTCACCCGAAGCAATATGGGGGAATGCTGGAACCAAGTTTCTACACCCTAAGATGGTCGTGACGTCGTTTTGCTCCTTCTATCCCTACCTTCGCATAGATCACTTCGCTCTAGGGCTTGGAAGACGAGCCCTCTATTCCATTATTCATTACCTCCGTGAAAGGGTGCCGCTGATCTTCGCGCAACCCTAACCCTTGATCTAGACACTTTTGCGCTGCTAAGGTAGCATATCGCGCAGATTCCTAAACTAGTCCAAGTGTCTTACTTATCTTATTATATACTCACACTTAGCACCATGTAAACAAATATTCTTATATGCGTTTAGTTATCCAACATAATCATACATATTCGCATCACATAAGCATTATAAAGGAAATTCATACATAAAAGGATAAGATGCATTAATCGGAAGAAAGATACAGAAATTGCAGAATAATTATCTTTATTAATCTCTTCCAAGTGATTACAGACTCTATCCACCCTATTACAGATCCATTTGGTCACATCACTCCCATCATCCAGATCAATGTTTTAAGGCTCATAAAACCCTAAATAAGTCACCCTTTTGAATGCCTCCTTCCTAGACAGTTTCATTACTTGAAGACATCTTGAAATGACCTCTAAACGGACCAGTGCAGGTAGGCCATGTAAGGGTGCACTGCAGAGCAGTTGAGTCCATGCTAGGGTGCTCTGCAGAGCACTTAGGCCCTCTTTCACCTACACTGAGCGAGATTGAGAAAAATTCACATAGGATTTGGGGAATATTCTTATCTCTTGGAGTCATCTAGAAGTTTCCCTCACTTATCAACTCCTATGAGCTTGAAAATGGATGAGGAATGAGTTAAGATGCATCCTATCCTCTCATCCCTTCCTCCATGGAACTAATTCTAAGTATGGAAGGCCATTCAATACCCCCATTTATGACATAACCTCCTTCACCTTCCTATAAATTGAACACTCATCTAAGTGATCAAGGGCTGGACTATGTTGAATTGTAAGGAGATAACCTTGCTATGAGAATTGACTTTGAGACAAATACTGTTATGCTACAAGTTTGTCATGCTTTTGATGTGATATGTATGGGATCCAAGCTAGAAGAGTGACTTCGAATCAAACTTGATGGTTGTAATTCCTTCTTCTATTCAATAAAGTATTTGAACCTTTTTCCCATATTGTTATATGATGCTTATATGTGTGAATATATCTGATTCCATTTACTTGTATTCAATAGATCTTTTTCTTTTATCAGTTATTTTTCTTCTATTGATGTTTATAGGTACTTCTCAAGCGTGTTAAGTACGGGAAGGAGCGACAAGATCGATACAAAGGAGACAAGAGGAAAGCAGAACTACAAGTAGGTCTTCTCATCTTCTTTGTCTTATCTGTTTCTTATAGGAAAAGGCTAAAGTGATTTAAACTTTTGTTCTAGATATGGCTACTTATCTTGGGAATTATTATTTATTTGTATATACCAAATTCTCCAAAACAAATTGGCGACTCCACTAGGGAATTTGGTATCTACGGATAAATACTAATTCCCTAAATAAGTAGCCATATCTAGAACAATAGTTTAAAGCACTTTAGCATTTTCCTATAAGCAATAGATAAGACAAAGAAGATGAGAAGACCTACTTGTAGTTCCGTGCTCCTCTTGTCTCATTTGTATTGATCTTGTTGCTCCTTCCGTACTTAACACGCTTGAGAAGTACCTATAAACATCAACAAAAGACAAAGAACAGATCAAAGAAAAAGATTTATTGAATAAAAGCAAATGGAATCAGATACATTCACACATATAAGCATCATATAACAAGATAAGCATTTGGGAAAAAGGTTCAAATACTTTATTGAATAGAAGAAGGGAATACAACCATCAAGTATGATTCGAAGTCACTCCTCCAGCTTGGATCTCATCCGCATCACATCAAAAGCATGACAAACTTGTAGCATAAAAATACTTGTCTCAAAGTCAATTCTCATAGCAACATTATCTCCTTACAATTCAAAATAGTCTACTCCCCTTGAGCACTTATATGAGTGTTCAATTTATAGGAATATGAATGAGGAAATGTCATAAATGGGGGTATTGAATGGCCTTCCATACTTAGAATTATTTCTATGGAGGAAGGGGTGAGAGGATAGGATGAATCTTAACTCATTCCTCATCCATTTTCAAGCTCATAGGAGTTGATAAGTGAGGAAAACTTCTAGATGACTCCAAGAGATAAGAATATTCCCCAAACCCTATGTGAATTTCACTCAATCTCACCCAGCACAGGTGAAAGAGGGCCTAAGTGCTCTGTAGAGAACCCTGACATGGACTCAACTGCTCTGTAGTGCACCCATACATGGGCCTACTTGTGCTAGTCCGTTTAGAGGTCATTTCAGGATGTCTTCAAGTCATGAAACTGTCTGGGAAGGAAGCATTCAAAAGGGTGACTTGTTTAGGGCATGTAGCAACTGAAATTAGGGTTTTATGAGTCCTAAAACACTAACCTAGATGATGGGAGTGATGTGCCCAAATGGATTTGTAATAGCTGCCCCTTAAAGCATGAAGTCAAAAAAATGTTAATGTCAATTGAAATGTTTTATGATGTGATGAGGAGGTTTCGAAGTGGAAGGTAACCTGCATCAATTACAATACATATATCATGATTTTTTGATTTTTTTCATGAATTGTTGAGGGAAGGCATACCCATGCTCAACATATAGACTTTCATTACATGTACATAGACAATCGTCTACAAATATAAACCCATGATCGGAATGACCATCAATGTAAATCAATTGTACATATGATTTAGTACTCCTGAAACCGCAGCCCGGATGGATGAAATTAGATCTGGGGTCTTCTATCTCGTTGAATCGTTCTCTCAAGAGTCTAACATGTAAATATGTTTTGTGAAGTCGAATATGGGAAGACACCATATGATTACCACCCGATGATGTAAGTTGTTAACAAACACTAGAGAAATCACCGATAATGATAATGATCCTCAAGTTACTGCAGTACATTCTGCATGGTGTGAATGGATGATTTGGTGTCGAACATGATACAAAGTCTTTTGGTCAAAGGCCATTGATGTCAACCTATCACTGAAAGTGAGAAACCTGCCATTGATGTATGCAAGCCTCAAGGTACTGGAAGGGCGTTTTTAATTCAACTTCTTGGATGATGTGCTAATGTCAACAAGAAGCAACTCGTCGTAGGAGGGCCTTGATGTATCCCACATCAACGAAATGAAATGAGCGTAATGATTTTGGAGATGGAATTTGACTAATGACACAAGGTTTAGGAATGGCGGTCAAGAAAATGAAGGTTTATGGTATTGCAAAGGATGAATTTAAACTGGATGACTTCTTTTGAACATGTCGGCGACATTGAAATGAATTGGTAGCATTGACCCAAAACAAAGTGATGGTTGGTATGATAGACCAACAATATGATAACCATCAAGCTGATAACCCAACCCAAGTAGTCATGGTGATGAAGTGAAAGTGTCATGTTCAAGAGTGACCTACTACCACAAAGTGGTTTTCCCCTTTTTCCCATTTTCCCTAGTCATTGCTGACCAATACCTCTTTATTTTTTATCAAGCTTGAGGAGGATAACATATGATTTTTTTATAATTCCACCTTCAGGTGAATCCATCGCTATGTGATGTTTTAACAAGTCTAACGAAGGTAAAACTCAATCTTGTCTAGATGGAAAAGTTTGTCGCTATTTGATGTTTTAATGAGTTTAATGACAAAGATAACTCAGTCCTTTTCATGTTTAGAGAGTTTGAAAAGGGAAAAAAATAAAACTCCACAAGTTCTTTTTCGTATATTTGTCTCTCAAGCCCAAAAAAGCATAAAACAATACGAGAGATAACCTATTAACCTTATTCGATCAACGTATTCTTTTTTCGTAGTTAATCTATCTCAGCCCGAAAAAGGGTTAAACATATACTTAGTAGATGTCGTTTTCAATCTGTTAATGAGCTGAAAAGGACAAGTGCTTGACAATTTTTTCATATTTCGAGAGTCCGAAAAGAGCTTAAAGAGGACTTTGTTTTGAGGAACAAGTGGTGTCTAGGATAGCAACTGTTTCCTGTGATGTTGGAACTTCTCAAAACATGTTCATTTATGTGAAGAGGCTGGCTAATAAGACCCTCATTGCAATTGTTCCTCAAAAAGGCTAAAACAACCAAGTGAAAGCATATGATCGGGCAAAGGGTTGGTGGCGATGGGATGAAAACAACCAAGGCTCATATGACAAAAGAGGCTAATAGAATGGCAATTTTGAGGGTTAAAAATGGAAATGGGTTCATTTTTACACAAGCTTAAACCATAGGGAACTATGCTTGGGTTCAATTTCATGTTTACACAAGCTTGAAATGAAAAACTATGCTTGGATTCAGTTTCATTTTTACATAAGCTTAAAATAAAGAACTATGCTTGAATTCAGTTTCATTTTACACAAGCTTGAAATGAAGAACTATGCTTGAGATTAGTTTTGCATGCCCCTAACATGATGAAAGGGAGAGTCTCTTGTAACTAGATGGAAGTCACTGCGGTGAAGTAGGATGGTTATCCAACACCTTTTTTGCTTTGTCCAGATAAGGACAAAGGTGAATGGGGTGATTCCCTTCACATAACCAATAGGGAAACTTAACTTTACCAATAGGTGCATGCCCCCCAAGCTTCATTTTTTAACAAGGTTGACACAAGACAACGAACTATCCTCCTGCCCTTTGTTTCATTTTTTAACGAGGTTGACACAAGACAAGGAACTGTCCTCATACCCTTTAATCATGACCCAAACGAGGTCATGACTTCCAAGAGGTTCTCATTTGATGGGAGAACAGTGCTTTGGAAGGGATCCATAGCAAGGAATCCATTAGAGAGATCTAGTTCCAATGCCCCCAGTACATAATGTACAACATCACTGAATTCATCATTAGTTAATGTAGGCATCGAACGGGTTGCCACATAATTAACCCGTGGTGGGGATGATACCATTTGTACAAAAGGACCATTTAGGGAAGATGGTTGACTGGAAGCCATATTTGGATAGGTAAATGAAAGCTAGTCAATGGTGACAATTCTGCCTTCATGTGAGAAACACATCACTTGAAAGAGTGTTGAAACAATAGCTCCCATGTCATAAACATAGTTGCACCCAAGAAGTAAATTGTAATATAAAGGGTCTGGGACTACAATCACATTGAGATAAACAATTTTTCCTCCCAAAGTAATAGGCAATTGAGGAAGGATCCCTAATGGTTGATTGGTTCCTCTGTTAAAAGCCAACAAATTCTAGGTAACAAGCACAAGTGGCAGTGAATCGAGCACTTGCCAAGTAGTGGAGGAAAGGATACTCACAGATGCACCTTCATTTATAATAGTCACGTACAATCATATTACAAACCTATACTTAGTATAACTTTAACCCTTTTCCGGACTGAGATATATTACTTACGAAAAAGGAATATGTTGATCGAACATGGTCAATAGGTTCTCTCTTGTATTGTTTTACACTTTTTTGGGCTTGAGAGACAAATCTACAAAAAAGAACTTGTGGAGTTTTCTTTTCGCCCCTTTTCAAATTATCTAAACATGAAAAGGACCGAGTTATCTTTGTCATTAAATTCGTTAAAACATTAAATAGCGACAAACTTGTCGATCGTGACAAGACCGAGTTTCACCTTCGCTAGACTCATTAAAACATCACATAGCGATGGATTCACTTGAAGGGTGGAATTATATAACAAGCATATGTTATCCTCCTCAAGCTTGATAAAAAAATAAAGAGGTAATGGTCAGCAATGACTGGGGAAAATGGGAAAAATGGGTAAACCACTTTATGGTAGTGTTGAAGCCCCAAAAATTGGGTCTACAACAAGGGGGATACCCACCCGGTCTGGACCTTGGTTAGCATCTCCTTTTTCGTTTGGTATAGTGGGTTTGACTGGGGATATGGGACCAGTTTCTCAATATATGTGTGTGTGTGTTGAGAATTGATATTTCCTTTCTAAAAGTTCCTAAGTGAAATGATTTTATTCTAAATCTAATATGATAAGATGCAATTGTATTCTAATAAATAGAAATATCTAATTCTAAACTAACCCGGGATGTAATCTTTCCGTTATGCGATCTAAAATGATTTCAAAAAACAATTGGTAATAAAGATCATTCAACTGTTATGAGAAAAGAATTCATTGAAGATGAACCACTTCGTATAAAAAGTTAGACGAAATAGTTGTGAAAAACATATCGCATAATAAGCTACTCATATATTAAGCATAAATAAATAGCTATCACCATACAAAAGTGCCAAATGATAACTCAAGCATTCACGCATAAATACATAAACAACTGAACATGGATATCACTTTAACACAAAGGCAGAAATAGTTAAGAGATAAAAGTACCATTTATAACTAGTTCTACTCATGAGCTTAAAGTAATAATGATTTATCTCTTCTTAATCCAACATCCACTAAGAGTACAAAAGTGCAACATCAGTAGTAGATATTAAATGCAGATATCAATAAATCCTATTCCATTCATTCATCAAAACCTCCTTGGAGGGTGCAAAAGTGCATGTTTCTGAGGACAGTTTTTGACAAATTTCAGGACCCCTTCTCTAAATGCATGAGAAGGGTTTAAATACTACTAACTAAATCTAAAAATAATTTATTACAAAAATGTAGGATATGGTTTAAATGATCGTCCTCATTTCAGGCAAAAATAAAGCAAAATTAACACTAACATTGATAAAACTAAAACTAACAACTAATTATTTGTGTATCTGTTCCTTGAAATCACAAGTGTTCAGCATTTGCTTGAGTAGATTCGGCTGGCCGACTTCCGAATTTAACTGTCCTGTGAAAATAGAATCGGCAAGAGCTGGCGCCATTTTCTTGGTAGAATTGATGATACATTTGAGAGTCATGCACTAGCTGTGTGGTTTTACCAAATATGCCCAGTAAGAATCCCAATTCAACTTAGTTAATCTTTTGATTGATTCTGCCTTTTCTTGAGCCTTCTATCTCTAGCCTGTCTGCCAATGTTGTTCATATTTACATACTACTTTGAAGATATCTTTGATAAATACCATTGGTTTTAGATTTCAAGTTTTGCCTTTTTCCTTTAGCACTTTTTTCTACAAACTTCTAAACTGACAGGTGACTGAGCAATTATAGGCTTTCCTTTTCAAGGGGTTTTATCCAGCGATGCACGATTAGTGCTAGGCATCGGAAACTACCTTGGTTTCTCGATCTGGGCTTCCTTGGTGCAATTTTCGCCTCTCGTGTGCTTTTTGTTAGAGGATATAAAGCTTGAATTTGGTGGAAATAACGACTTTGTGAGTTCTTGACCCTGAGTTTTAAATTATCTGTTTGTGATGTCAGCGCTGTCTAGTACCCATTTAACCATGTCCGTGTATGGAAGAATTTTGGGCCTCGCTGCTATCCGTTGCAAGAACGAGCAAGCTAGCTCTGTAATAGATGCCTTAGAAGACCCATGTGAGCCTGCAGTAGCTGTAACCTCCATTATTTTGGGATTTTCTTCCTCAAGTAGATTGTACACGCCTTCCCAAGTAGCAATACCAAGATCTTTATTATAGGCGGCGTCTGTATACAAGGGCGTCATTTCTTTGTCTCCAGAACTCAAAGCTCTACCCTTTTTTCCCATAATATCATGAACACTACTTTGTGTAGTTCTTTGATCTTCATTCCTGCAGTTTATAAATGAGGTGAGAATAATGATAAGAAAAAGTTGACGGGAAAGCTTTAAATGCTGAAGACATATAAAATATACCACCTTATGTGAAATGGCTCTTCGATCAGAATAAAACCATATTTCATTAATGATTGCCAACTAACTCATTGATTAACATTAACACATATAACCAAGTCTCGGTTTATGGAAAAAGCTTTTTTGAACAACGAGCCCTAAAGATCTGCGATAAGGTGATTTCTGATTTGCTTCGCAATATCATAGATCGCAGTATCGCAGATCGCAATCTCGTGGAATTGCAATATCGCAAAATCGCAATATTGCAATATCGTTGGTTCATAGCATATGACAATCATTCGTTAATGTGTTTTCTGCGAAATACGATTTGCGACATGTGCCATCGCATATCGGTGGTTTGAGGTATTTCAGCGTAAGTGATGCTTGAGGCATGCGATGTGATGAATGTTTTTAGTGCGTAGTTTCGCATCACGATATCGCAATCTTAGAATTCCACTTGTAGGGAGGCATCCATTACCCTTTTTGCGATGCAACATTTCTTAAGGAGTGATTTTATCCTATATTATCATAAAACTTAAGCCTTTTTATATTTTTTGAGGGTATTCTCCTAAGTTTATGATAGTAAGTTTTATTGAAAAATGAAATACAAGCACTAAAATATTTTAATAAGGCCCCCCACTTATTTAGTATTATTGATAAAACTAAATAAGAAGGGGGGTTGTTTTTGGCCACAACAGGTAGCGGGTTGCTCTTGAACATGACACTTTCACTTCATCTCCATGACTATTTGGGTTGGGTTATCTTCTTGATGGTTATCATACCTATGCTCTATCACACCATCCATCACTTTTGTTTTGGTTAAATGCCGCTAATTCATTCAGACTATTTGGGT
This sequence comes from Pinus taeda, assembly GCA_000404065.3. Classification (NCBI taxonomy): domain Eukaryota; kingdom Viridiplantae; phylum Streptophyta; class Pinopsida; order Pinales; family Pinaceae; genus Pinus; species Pinus taeda. The sequence goes on from APFE030404382.1 coordinate 53,568, forward strand.
TGGGTTATCTGCTTGATGGTTATCATACCTATGGTCTATCTCACCATCCATTACTTTGGTTTTGGGTCAATGCTGCCAATTCATTTAGTGTCGCAGATATGTTCAAGAGAAGTCATTCAGTTAAAATTCATCCTTTGCAATACTCATAAACCTTCATTTTCATGACTGCCATTCCTGAATCTTGTGGCATCAGTCAAATTCCGTCTCCAAAATCATTACTCTCGTTTCATGTCATTGATGTGGGATACATCAAGGCCCTCCTGCGATGAGTCGCTTCTTGTCAACATCAACACATTATCCAAGAAGTTGACTTAGAAACACCCTTCTAGTACCTTGAGGCTTGCATACATTAATGGCAGGTTTCTCGCTTTCGGCGATAGGTTGACATCAACGGCCTTCGACCGAAATAAATTGTATGGTGTTCGACATCAAATCATCCATTCACACCATGAAGAATGTATTGCAGTTCCTTGAGGATCATTATCATTTTCGGTGATTTCTCTCGCATCTGTTAATAGCTTACATCATCGGATGGTAATCATACGGTGTCTTCCCATGTTGGACATTAGATCACATATTCACATGGTTAGACTCGTACTTGAGCGAATGATTGTATAAGATAGAAGACCCTAGATCTAGTTTCATCCATCCGGGCTGTAATTTCAGGAGTACTAAATCATATGTACAATGGCTTTACATTGATGGTCATTCTGATCATGGGTCTATATTTGTAGACAATTGTCTGTGTACATGTAATGGAAGTTTATATGCTGAGAATGGGTATGCCTTGGCTAAGAAATTCATGAAAATATAAAAAAAAAATCATGATATATATATTGTAATTGATGTAGGTCACCTTCCACTTCGAAACCTCCTGATCACATCATAAAGCATTTCATTCGACATTAACTTTTTTTTTTTACTTTATGCTTTAGGGGGAAGATGTTACAGATCCATTTGGGCACATCAATCCCATCATCCAAATCAATGTTTTAGGGCTCATCAAACCCTAATTTTAGTTGCTACATGCCCTAAACAAGTCACCCTTTTGAATGCCTCCTTCCCAGATAGTTTCATGACTTGATGACATCCTGAAATGACTTCTAAAGGGACCAGCGCAGGTAGGCACATGTAAGGGTGCACTATAGAGTAGTTGAGTCCATGCTAGGGTGCTCGACAGAGAACTTAGTCCCTCTTTCACCTGCGCTGGGCGATATTGAGCAAAATTCACATAGGGTTTGGGGAATGTTCTTATCTCTTGGATTCATCTAGAAGTTTCCCTCACTTATCAACTCTTATGAGCTCAAAAATGCATGAGGAATGAGTTAAGATGCATCTGATCCTTTCATCCATTCTTCCATGGAACTAATTCTAAGTATGGATGGCCATTCAATACCCCCATTTATGACATAACCCCATTCATCTCCCTATAAATTGAACACTCATCTAAGTGATCAAGGGCTGGACTATGTTGAATTGTAAGGAGATAATGTTGCTATGAGAATTGACTTTGAGACAAGTATTGTTATGCTGCAAGTTTTCCATGCTTTTGATGTGATGTGGATGGGATCAAAGTTGGAGGAGTGGCTTTGAATCAGACTTGATGGTTGTAATTCCTTCTTCTATTCAATAAAGTATTTGAACCTTTTTCCCATATGCCTATCTTGTTATATGATGCTTATATGTGTGAATGTATCTAATTCCATTTACTTGTATTCAATAGATATTTTGCTTTGATCGATTCTTTGTCCTCTATTGATGTTTATAGGTACTTCTCAAGCGTGTTAAGTATGGGAAGGAGTGACAATAGTGATACAAAGGAGATGAAAGAAAAGTAGAACTACAAGTAGGTATTCTCATCTTCTTTGTCTTATCTATTTCTTATAGGAAATGGATAAAATGCTTTAAACTGTTGTTCTAGATATGGCTACTTATCTAGGGAATTAGTACTTATCCGTAGTACCAAATTCTCCTAAACACAGCCTACACACGGAGCTGCAAGGGTCTATGCACTAAGCTACAGACTTCTACCCAAGCCTCTGCATACTCAACTGCATAGCCTCTACCTACGCTACGACGCGGAACTTAGACTTCTTACTTCAGAGCTATCACTCTCTTATCTTGTGTGTTTCTAAACTTAGACTTCTTACTTCAGAGCTATCACTCTCTTATCTTGTGTGTCTCTAAAACTACTTAGAGATTAGTTCTTTTTATACAATCCCATGGTCCGCGGACCATGGGTAGATCTCTTTATAGTGGACTTTACTTTACAAAACTAAGGGCAGACAACCCTTTATGAATTATGACACCTACACTCTCCACGACCACAAAATGCCGAGTCTTTACAAAATTTGACTCAAACATGGGCTTTTAGCCCCAAAAACTACTCTTTGGGGGATCCCTCTCCTAATAGGCCCCCAACACAAACATCGTGACTCACCCTCGAGTCACTTAGTAGGTGAATAGATCTTTGTGTGAAGCCATTCCAACTCGACTCATATGACCACAACTTCGGCCGTGCACTGAGATTCTACCTACTTCACATCTTCCACTGACTTCTTGGTCACTGCTCGAGCGTTGTCAGCCTGAAGCTTTTGTTGTGTTGCCTATAGAGTCACAAGCTTTCCTTTGATATTCCCTATTACTGCGTAAGTGTCATCTAGCCAGGGCTTTAGTCTTGCCTTGAGCACTGCTTCCTTATGTAGCGCTGCGTCCACCTGTTCCTTCAGCTACTTGGCCTCCTGCAACTTGGCTAGTCTCTGTGTTAGCGCGATAGTTCGCGCTATGCCCTTCACCTCATCATAGCACTGTTGTAGCTTGTACGCTTCCGTCTCTAGCCTCTGTACATTAGGGTCCTCCTGGAAACTTGTTAGGACCTCAAATGACTGCGTAAATAGTTGCGTGCAGTCTGCTACTACACTATCCATCGCCGTTACTACTTATCTGACAACGATCGCCCGTTGTTCCTTGAATTCTAGTAGGGTTGAAGGTTGGGCCCTTAAATGTAACTCTATAATTTGTAGGATAAACTCCAATTGAATGCGCACCATCTTAGTTCGAGTGTCACCTACCCTTGTGGCGAACTTGCAGATGCATGCCTCGATTAGCTCCTCCTCCGGAATGGCCAACTTTGGGACCATTTTGCATGCCTCCTCAACGATTTGCAAAATATGCTTTCTCTGATTGGTTGCCTCGGTCTCAGTGGCGATGAAAACATTTATCTGTAGTGCCATCTGCTCGTTATTGATACACTCTTCACTGATTGCTTGGAGGGCACGGTGCTCTCGGGCCCTGAGTTCTGTAATTACTCCATCCTGCAAGAGGTGGATTGCTTCACGCGGGAGTGCCGCCAAGTTCAACCCTACTCCCTTTAGGCTGCGGACACTAGGCCTGTTAGCCTCCTTCTCTATGGTCAATGCTCCATTCGGAAACACTATTGCGCTGGAAGTCTTCGTGCACAGCATATCGATAGCCTCTGAAGTGCCAATAGCCAGGCTGATAGACACCATAGCAGCCTGCGACGTGGGGGTCTGGAGCTCTTGCAACCCTGTCTGGATGGCCCCTAAGATGATCTGCTACTGCTGTTCAAATTGTTGCAGGGCCTCCATGGTGAGATCCCTCACTATGTCACTGATATCATGTAAATTTCCCTCTATTAGTGTGATGGAGTCCAACGAGGCCTAGGTCTCCTTTTGATTACTTCCCGGGCCCTCCTTTCTCTAGCTCTGTTGGGTGATTTATGTGGCAGACGTCTCTTGAGGGTTCGCGCCGTGCTATTCATCTATTTCTTCCTCGGTCTTAAGTGAAGGCGACCTCGCGCCTTTGTCAGAGCCTCGCTCTGTCCCTCCTGTCTGCTTCCCTATCTACTGCGTAGCCTCGCACTCAGCCTAAGCCTTCTCAGCAGCCTCCTTCTTCCTCATTTCGGCCAGCTACATCATCTTAAGCTTGGCCTCCTCCTTTTTCTTCTGCGTGACAGACTTGCTTCCGCCCACTGCCAAATCTATTGTAGAGCACCACTCTGCTGGCCATTGATCAAGCACCTTATCAATGGCATCATTCATTGCTAGATATGGCAAGTCATACCATTTCTGCGCAGGGTCCTTCTGCACCCTGAGGGATACTTGATGGAAGTCTGCTTTAAACTCGGTGTAGCCCTACAGATTATCGTACACAGTAGGCAAAAATTGTGGCTTACGATTGATGGCCATCCAAATTTTCATTTCCATCAAGATCCAAAAGATATTGATGTCACTGACTCGTTTCGCATCCTTGGTCACCCACAGCGAAGCATACTTCGCTGCTTCAGGAAGGTCTGGTGCAATCGAAGGGAACTGTTTATCCTTTGGTAGCTCCCATGCTACTAGCACAATTGACAACAAGAGCCATGCTTAGTGGAATGTCTTGCTAAGCTCTTGTGCTTCGTGGTAGTTCGCAAGGAACTCTCCATGAAGGTAGTCTGACTAGTTGAACTGGACTCCTTCAGTGCGTTGTGTTGCAAGTGCGATGACAGGCGCCAACACCTTATTAGCATGACACTTCCTTATCACCTTCCCTGCTAAGATCTGCGTGGCTACCTTTAGAGCAAGGTTGCAGATATTGGAAATAGCGTATCCACGTGACTTCTTCACCAATTTAAATTTTTCTTTCATTGATTCTGTGAGAGCCCGTTCACTACCTTTTCCACCAAAGATCATGGACTGATTCTCTCCTATATATGGAAATCACGTTATCCTTTGAATCAACCTATTCGTGATGGGTATCGGCTCCTCTAGCCACAAAAAACCATCATGCACCAAGCACAACAGCTGCTTGATGACCAAAACTATTACTAGGGTGTGGTTGTAGTGCAGCACCCAGAGCAAGTTGAGCAACCCTGCCTTTTCTACTCCCTTGAGCCACCTCTAGGACTCCAATGCGATCATTACCGAATTTGTATCAATGATGAGGTGCATCAAATGCTTGGTCATCAGGTGTGGGAACATCTCTTGGTCCACCAAATACCAGTCTTCAAGTTTCAGTAGCGGCACTCGTGCCAAGCGCGGTCCATCAAAAACAATTTTGTCTGGTAGCAGAGGGGTTTGCAGGGGAGCCTTACTCTCATTGATTTCCTTTGGTACCTTGGACTTAGGCTTACGCGGAGGGACATACTCTGGCAACTGAGTAATAGGGTTCGTGCCCTCATCTTCAACCTCCTCTACTTCAACTCCCACATCCTCATCATCCATTGGGATGTCTTCAATGTCTTCCTCCTCCAGCTCCAAGTTTATAGCTTTTCCCTTCTCCTATGCGGTGGGCTTTGGTGGGTTTCTCCTTGGTGATGCACACACTAGTATAGCAAGTTGCTTTCCCTTCTTGTCCTTCATCATTTCCTTGGTTGGGGTCGGATTTGGTCTTGGCATCCTCAACGATTTAGGGACCTCTGTCAGTACTTTGGCTACTTCCAAAGCATCTACTTATGCCTCTCTTTCCATTTCCTATGCTGGCTCCTCTACTACTTGTTCAGTATTTATAATTTCTACGAGTGCTAACATAATGCTTTCTAACAGTGCTCGCGATGTCTCTGGCAAGTTTGCAAATATGGGAGTCTCTTTGAAAGCCTCAAAGAATTCTCGGTCCATGGGTGTCTGAGAGCTCAACAACTCAATTCTCAAAATGGCAAGTGTTTTTCGCTAGACAACCACTTGTAATTTATAGGGCATTTTGAATTCAAATCCGATCGTTCCCCCCAAATTCGGTTGATTAATTCCAGATTGGCAGTAGATTTTCGAGGATTTGAGCCATTAATTTTGTCTTAAATGTCGGCTGCCCAGTCTATTTGGCCGCATTTCAACTGTAAAATCAGGAACAGTGACTTTAACGTCACTTTCCAGCTGACCTGCGTGATTTCTCCCTGGGTAGTGCAGCTTCCTTCTCATTGCCACAAACCCTATCACACTTCCTTGCTTCACACAAACCTCCAATCATGCAGCTCCCCAACCCGAGCAGTGTAGTTTATAGTCCTGTGCCTCATTTCGGCTACCTGAAGTGCTAAGACTATGTTACTATCATCTAGTCACATGGCCAGACCACTGGTGTATGGCTTCAAGAGACTACCATTCACCTTTCCTAGGAAGGGATATCCATTCGACTTGACCAGCTATTCCGATCCTCCGTAGGTAATCTCCTTAATGACATAAGGCTCTAACCAGTGCATCCTGAACTTCCCTGGAAATTTATCAAACTTACTATCATATAACAAAACCAGGTCATTACCTTAAAGGTGGGCAACTTAATATGTTGATCATGCCATGCCTTTTTGCGTTGCTTTTGGACCTGTTGTTGAAATCCAACTATAAATATCTCTTCCTCAAGCTCATCCAGCCATGCGAGCCTCTCTTTCAGGGCTTCGTGATCCGTCATACCTATGAGCATTGCTATGTATAGACTAGGCACAATATAATCCATAGGCATTACTGATTCAACACCATAGACAAGCCTAAAGGGGGTTTTTCCAGTCAACTTCTTGCATGTTGTTCTATAAGCCCATAGTACTGCAGGTATGTGTAGGTCCCAATCACTTCATTAAGCATTGCAAACCTTGGTCAATGCATTTTCGAGCAATTTATTGAATGCTTCCACCATCCCCTTAGCCTGCGAGTGATAAGGTATGCTCTTCTAGTGATATACTTGGAACTCATCCATTAGCACGCTGATGGTCTCATTCAGAAAGTGCATACCTTGATCATTCATCAATATATTTGGATAGCCAAGTCGTGTCAGTACATGCTCAAAGAGGAAATTTGCAGCAGTCATGCCTATGCAATCCTTCATAGGATGTGCCTCTGCCTAATGAGTCAAATACTTCGTCACGATGATAATGTACCTTGCTCTCGTCTTTCCTTGGGGTTGAATGGGCCCCACAAAATATATTGTCCATTTCTCAAAGGTTTGCAAAGTCATCTATGGATTCAAAGGCATCTCATCCCTCCATGATGGCCTGCCAGTTCTTTGACATACATCACACGCCTTGCAGTACAGTTTGGAGTCTTGATGGAGGGTTGGCCAACATAACGTTGTGCGTAGAATCTTCTGCGCAGTTTCTCTTCCTACATAATGCCCTCCCGCTATGCACCCATGAGCGTCCACGAGGATGCTGCTTCTTTCAAACTTGGGGACATATCATTGCAATATCTCATCAGACCCCATTTTGTATAGATGCCCAGCTATGACAGAGAAATCTGCCATGCGCACCACTAATTCCTTCTTTTTTTGGACGGTATAGCCTTCTGGGGCAGTTCTTGTTGTTAGGAAGTGTATTATATCCACAAAATGACAATCCGCGACGCGCACTGCAAATAGCTATGTGTCAGGAAATTCTTCCTCAAAATTAGTGAGCTCTTCCCCTGTTTTGATGCACGACAGATGCTCTGGTCTCACGTTCAGCCACTCAGGCTTCACAATAACCTCAAAATCATATTCCTGGAACAATAAGAGCCACCTACAGATTCTCCCCCTCAACACAAGCTTATTGACTAGGTATTTCAACATGGAATGATATGTACACATCTTAAAATGGCCTCCCAACAAATAAAGTCTAAAATTTTGGAGCGCATATACCATGGCTAACCCTTCGCACTCGGTAGTGGAATAGTTCTTCTCCGCCTTGGATAACCTTCTGCTTGCAAACGCGATATGGTGGTCCAGGTCTTCTCCACCAGCCTATGTCAGTACTACTCCCAACGCTATACATGATGCGCCAACATGTACATGAAACTCTTTTTTCCAATATGGAAAGACTAGGATCGACGCAGTGACCATCTTTTCCTTCAATATATCCAAGCTCTTTTTACAGTCTTCATTCCAGTAGAATGTGACATCTTTCTTCAATAATTTTTCCATAGGCGCAGTGATCTCGGCATAGCCTTTGATAAACTTTCTGTAATACCCCATATGTCCTAAAGTAGCGCGTAACTGCTTTACACTCCTTGGCACCTCCAAGTTCAATATCACCGTGATCTTCATGGGTATACCATCAGCCCCTCTCTACAAACCACATGACCCAACAGGGTCGCAACAGGAACACAAAACGAAAACTTCTTTAGGTTGAGTGTGATCTGGTATCTTCGACAAGTATCTAGCATCAGGTGCAGGCTTTCAACATGGCATTTCACCAGCCCAAACATAGTCCAATCATCAAAGTACACTTCCAAGAACTTATGAATAAATTCCTTGAACACCGCAATGACTACACATGAGAAGATCGCAGGTGCATTCTTCAATCCAAATGGAATTACAGTGTACTGGAAACAACCCCACTAAGTCATGAAGGTTGTCTTGCTCCTATCCTCTACCGCAATTTTGATTTGGTAGTATCCTGAGAACCCATCAATGAAGGAATATGCTTCTTGGCCACCTACATTATCCAACACTTCATCAGTGAAAGGAGTCGGGAAATGATCTTGTACGCAAGTGTCATTCAGTTTTCTGAGATCCACACATATCCCTTTTTCATCTTTCTGCTTCTTCTCTTGTACCACCATTGGGCTTATCCAGTTAGATTCTTCCATAGGTTCAATGATGCCTGCCGTGAGCACCTTGTCTACCTCTAAGTTGACCTTCTCCTTATACTTTGGATTGAGATGGTAAGGTATTTTCTTAACCGGCTTCATGTCAGGCTTCAACATTATCTTCATCATACCTAGGTCCCTAGTTATCCCCTTCAGATCTGTGAACTTAGTAGGGAATAAATCTTGGTCTTCATGGACCAATTTAGCGACCTTATCCACCATCACATCATCCCAATAATCTCCAGTCTTCACGAATTTGGGCTCTGCCTCCATACCAATGTTTACTCGTTTCATTTTAAGCAGTGTGGTTATATCCAAATTCTCAACCTGCGGTCCTTCAACCTAGAAGGGACCTTATGTTTCAAGGATGTTAATATTTTGCGAATCCTCATCCTCTTCTTCAATAGTTATGTCATAACATTCTAGAGTGTGACTCAGTTGAGTAGCCCATTCAGGTTGAATCAGGTCTAGAGGATCCCGTGGTATCCTAAAGACTGTTGCTTTCACCTCTTGTAGCGCTTCATCAATACTGTCGAACCCGTCTTCAAAACTAAATGTCATCATGAATCCTTCGCGTGGAATATCCCATTCACTTGTACCATGGTAGAGCTCTATTTCTACATACTAGTTCATTGAGACACATCCAGGGTATGACAGAACAAGTGCACCCATTCAGGTTGGGGCTTCTCTCCATAAGCCTGAGCCCATTTGGCCAAGTGCACACATGAATCATCCAACCCATCATACTTGTCTGTCATTCACATCTTCAACTTCCCAATGCGAGTTCTCATCATTCTCCTACATTCGTGCCAATCATCAAAGATTCCCTTGTGCATAACCCACCATCTTGCGGGCATAGCACGTAGTACCCAGTCCAATGGTTGCAAGCGCTGCTTTTCTAGTACCTCCCTCTCAAAAGCATACAGAAAAATATACATCATTCAGGCCATCATAAGTAGGCATATTTCTTACCTCTGATGACACACAGTTTAGCGACTGGGTCTATTAGTGTCAGCCTTTGAAGCCTTCCATCAATGATCAAATATGCTCTTACAAAGTGGTCTCAGGGTGTCAAAGTCAAATTTTGTCATTTCAGTGAGTCTTCGAGTAAAATTTGGTTACTAGGTATTAGGTCTAGGGTTGTTTTCACTCCTTCCAAATTCTTCCAAGTATTGGCCCATGTCACCATTCAGCTTAGTGTACCATCATTCAAAAAGTTGTCATCATCATTTCAGGTTCCAATGGGTCATTTTACACCTTGTTCGTGCTTCAGTTGTACATGGGTAAGCCTCATTTCCCTCTTTTAGGGTTTTGAAGGTAATTTTTCTTGGATGGTAAAATCATCAACAAAACTTGTATCCTAATGCTCATACATCTTCCCCTATCCTTAATATACCTTCTTAAATGCCTCCCATCACTCATATCCCTCAAATTTATCATTTTCCCACAAACCCTAGTTTATTGCTACAATTTGACAATTTTCTAGGCTAGGCCTGTGTTTTGACCTTTTGGACCCCTTCCCCTCACTCAATCTTTGAAATTCCAATTTCCCCTAATTACTAACATCTCTCTCTACTTCCTCATTTTTTTTCAAGAATTTAGAAGCCCCTTATCCCCTTCGTTTCCCTTCATTTCCACAAATCCCCTGTTCCACACACCGGGATAGGTTTTATTCAAATGGTATTTCTGAGAAAGAGAAGATGAATTTGACAAAAGTGAGAGAGGTTTTTCTCCATAATTGACCCAATAATAAAAGAAATATTATTTTTTTACACAGGTTTCATGTTTTGGGAGAAATGTGAAAAATATCGTTGCCTCAGGAGACTTGCTAACCTCTGGAGTGACCTTGGTAAAACCAATTTTTCTCCTATGTGGAATGCCCAAATGACTTTCTTGATGAGTCAACTGATAATTAGACACAAAGATCATTCCAATGAGCTATCATGAGCTCAATTTTGAGTTGAGTAATATCTTCAAAAGTTGACTGCAACGGCACTCTGCATTTAGGCAATCACCTTCTGCACATTTTGACCAGTCTTGGGAGATTTGACTTTTGACAGGGCAAATGAACTCAAAATTTAAAAATTCAAGATGTTTTGGAAAGTAGACTCGACAATATTTCAACGAGCTATCACACACCCAATTTGGACACCAGGAAGGCCTTCAAAATTCATCTGCAAAAAGGCGCTACACATCAGGGAGGCACTACACATTAGAGCAAAACTTCCTTCAGAAAAATACAAGAGCGATGTGCATCAAGGAGGTGCTACACATTGGGTTTAGGGCACTGTGAATTGACTTGTGAGGCTCCAAAACCACAAAATTTCATCTCCAATCACCCTAATTTCTGCATCTAGCTTCTAAACAGGTAAGTACACTCACTTTTGAGCTTAGATAGGGTTTTCATGCTTGAGATATGTTTTTTTGCCTCCTAAGACTCAAACCCTAGTTTGTCTCTCTACCTTATTTTTCACCATTACAAACTCTTGTTCCTTGTCTCAATATTCCCATTTTCACTTTCCCTAAACTTACCCTTTAATCCTATCTCACTTCACTCATATTCCCTTCCCCCATTTCCCTGTTAAAATTAACCCCTTTATCAAACCCTAAACTCCCTCACATCAAACCCTAGTTCCCTTATAAACCCCACTTACCCTCTTATTTCACTCCATCACTATTTCCCTTTTATAAATATCTTCATACTCATCTTTCCCTAACCTAATTATCCACCATTCATCAAACCATCCCAAGAGAGATAAACATGGAGAGGGACAATGACTATGATTTTGAGGAGACCCTAAGTGACAACTCTAGGGAAAGGATCTTGCAGCAGCTTGACAGAGGAAAAGGAAAGGCTATAGAGTATGAGCTTGGTGATGATGTTGAGAGGGATTTTCAGCTTGACGAGCATGATTTTGATGTGCCACCTCATCATACTCAAGTAATAGACCTAGATAGCTGTTCTTTTGATCAAAGAATGCTTTTGAAAGAACAGGAGGCTTACATTAACATGCTAGAGGACAAGATAGCTCGAGGAAGATGTATTCTAGATTACTTAGAGTAGGATAATAAGAAGTCAGAGGGTAAAGAAAGCCAAATGGAGTTAGAGATGCTAAAATTTCAATGGCAAAGCAACAAAGAGCATTTGGTTCCCTTGACTCCTATTGAACAAGAAGTGGAGCATGATAGAGAGATATGGCTTGAAAGGGTAAATATCCACCTTGAGGGTCTTCTGAAGAAAGAAAATAGAGACAACAATATGCTAAGGCATATGGCACATTATTATTTGACCCAAAATAGAGTATGCAACAAGAGGATCAAGCACCTTAAGGCAAGATTAAGGAGGGCCTTAAAAGGAAAAAAGAAGCATGAAAAGCTAAACATTTTGGCTAATGTGACTTTAGCCCAACAAAGTAACCAATGATGCAGCTTTGAGGCAAAATTTTGAAAATATTGAGACAATCTTTTCATTTTCCAATTTTTGAATTAGAAACATAGAAAATTCTAGTTGATGCGCAACACTACCGGCGCTGCACATTGAATTGGTGCATCCTCTTGACAAATGGCTTATATATTTGGATTCAACATCAAAAAATAAGCAAACCCAGAAAGTTTCATAAATTTTGGAGAAGATCTTGGCCACCAAAAGGGCAAAAGAAACTCAAAAAATGCCCTCTCTACCACTTTTTGGACCCACAGGAAGCAGTCTTGGGAGAATTGATTTTTGAAGGGGCAAATCAACTCCAAATTAGGATATTCAAGATTTTCCAGAAACTAAACAGGAAGATGTTTCCAAAAAACTATCTTGGGCCTGAATGGGATGAGTGGAAGGCCTCCAAAAGCTTCCCTAAAGAGGCACTGCGCATCAGGCTTAGGGCACTGCACATCAGGCAAATTTTTGTCAATTTTGCCTAAAAGTCAAATTTCGCCTAGTTTCTTCAGCAGTTGACTTCTTCTTATTTTCTTGGTAAATTTTGCATGGCAAATGATGTAATATGATGTAAATATTGATGGAAAACACTTGATGGGGTAGATACATCAAATCAGAAGTGGTTTTGAACTGAATGTATCAATTTCCTTAGTTTTAGAGGCATGCTGTTCCACTGCCTATTTTCTTGTTCCTAGTTTAGATGTTGTTGAAATAGCTCCTTGACTCATGGATTTGACCCCTGATGACTAGAATGAGTTGTTTGATGCCTATATTATGTTTTATCTTAGTCATTTGAAAAGGTTGGACTTTGGTGGAAGTGGTGGCAATCATTGAACATTTGTATCAGCAGTTTGGCAAGGAATAAAACCAGGTTTCACAACTATTTTTGTGGGATTCTTGTGACAATGATTTTATGTATTGTTTAGTCTTTGTAATGAGTTTTTCTTATGTTTTCTATGTATCCAAATCCATCTTTCTCTTCTAAAACTAAATGAATCAAGGTGAATGGACAAAATACACTGCTGTGCTTTGTCTTGGGAATGCAATTGGTTTTCAATGCTTTCAACTGTTTGAAGAGGATTCATAGTTTATTTATGCCCTCCTCAACTCCTCAGTTGTCTTAATATACCATCTTAATCCATTTCTAGTACATAAACCCTTGTTTACCTTGCCCCATAGAACATGATTGTATCCCTGAGTTGATTTCCCGGACCCAATCTGCCTTCTCCAATTAATCGAGCAACCAAAACCTAAAAAATAAAACCAGAAACCCTGAGATTATACCTAGCCTAAAATCTACATTAAATTTAGTCATCTCAAGCCCTAATTGGAGACTAACAAGGAGAGAGCCCTCTCCCAACCTGGTAGGGCTAGCTGCCAGGTTAAGTGTGGTTTGATGTTACCCTAGACCTACGTTCCTTCAGCATGAGGTAGATCTAGGCTCTAACATAGTGGCGACCATACTGGGGAACGTAGTTTTATGTTCCTCAACAAAATGTATCAAGTTCAAATCTGATTGTTGATGGTGGACAACGATCAAACATAGGAAGGCTGAAATCATTCACCTGGTGACTCCAAATTAGTTTCGAGATCAGACTCAAGGACTCCATTGGAGGATGAACTTGACCAGCAGAAACATGAAAGGAAAATATGGAAATATCAGGTATTCAAGTTGGAATTTCATCCAAGACATTATGTTCTTCGTTATAAATTATTTCTTCTCTTTTCCCAAGAATGTCAAGAAGGCTTTACAAAGTATATTGTATTCGAGGAAAGATCCTAGATCTACATCTGATTCTTTCCCTTTGAATATCGTGGATACAAAATATGCGCATGCCTTTGATCTTGATCAAGACCCTTCTTCTGAATTTTATGATGATCGTCTTCAAACTGATGAGCCTCAAGAGACAAAGACTGATTCTACACCTTCTGTACATATTCCTATACCTTATAAAATTCCAGATAGATACAAGCCTCTAATTTTACCTCTTATATCCCATGCTTTCCCTAAAAATCATTACCTATATCTACCAAGATTTGATGGTGAATGTTACAACATCACTGCTGAGAGACATGTACTAAATTTTGAGTCTTTTCTTGACTTTTTTGAATTTGATGAAGAGGATGTCAGTATTAGGCTTTTTGCTCTTTCTTTGCAAGGCAAAGTCAAGAGTTGGTTTAAAACCCTGCCTGATGCGAGCATTTCAGATTTCTAGCAGTTCGTCAAAGTTTTCCTAGACAAGTGGGTAGGCAGACAAAACCCTTTCTTGATTCTAGAAGAATATAGCCAGCTGAAAAGACAGCCAGGGGAGACCATACAATAGTTTTCTACCAGATTTAACCAAGTTTATTGTTCGATGCCTACTAATATAAGACCTCCTCCTGGATCCGCTCTCTTACACTACCCAAAAGCCTTTGATCTAGAAATGGAGTTTTAGCTGAGTGAAAGGAACCATGCAACACTTAAGGAAATGCAAAACAGTGTAGTAGATGTAGAGGTTAATTTGTTGATTAGAAGGGCAAAGCTGAAGGAAGAAGAGATGAAGAACATAGATCCAGAGGAATCGACATCTTTAGAGGTAAAGCTCAACATTTTGGTAAGTGTAGTGGAAGAGATGATGAAAAGGATCACCACAAGGAATGAGTATAATGTTCAAGACCATGGCTCACTTATTTAAGAGGAAAAAGTTGCTGATCCAAAACATTTTCTTTATTATCCTAGTTGTCATAGACCTGATACTGATTGTTTTATAGATCATCTTGGAGAAGATTGATCTGTTGATATGACATGTATGCTTGATGATGTGTTTTTTACTGATGGTTTGCCTCAATTTGATTAGTATGATGATGATTATGTCCTCTAAATAGAAGTTAGTTTTGCAGATAAATTAACAGTTGGTTTGTGGAAGGAGGAAGTCCACTTTAAGTAGCTCGAAGACAGTGACCAGTCGATGCATATCAGCTATGGAAGTGAGGAGGAAAGTGCAACAAATTTTGAAGTAAGTGAAGGATCTTTGCCTTTTAGTTTTGCTTCATTTCAGATCATCAAAGATAACTTTCATTCAATTAGAAATTAACCATCGATAAGTTTTGATCTGGACAATCTAGAGGGCAATGAGATCCTTGTTGAAGACTTCTTGTATCTAGATTTGCAACCACCGAATGCCATTTATTGTCAAGTTGCAGATGATTGTCAAGTTGTAGATGAAGACTTGGAAGTTGGAACATATGATCAAATGATGCAAGATGATTCCGTACCATTCTATTTTGAATCATTTCAGTTTTTGAAGGGAAATTTGCATAGTATATCTTCAATAAAGGATGAGCAGCCTATAGAAAATCATGCCATCTCATTGGAACCAATCAAAAAGGGGTTGCAACAGTCTTTTCAAGTTTTTCATGATCCAATAGCTGATGTGTTGCATGATGTCTACAGTCAAAGGTATTCTCCACTATCTGACTGTGATATTGAAACAAGTATTGATACAAACTTGATCTGACAGCTGGTTTCTTTGTCATTTTCAACAGGAGTCTTGTCACAAAGCTTAGACAAATGTTTGCATTCATGGTATGAGGAGGAGAAAACTAATCCATAGGATGAGCTAAGTCCCAGTGCACATGAATTTCAAGATCCTTATGCAGTATTTTTGGAGTCTAATAGAGAATCCATATTATTCAATGGATCTATTTACAAGTTTTCATGGAAGTTGCCTTTTAGTAGTTCTCTCCTGTTGTTCATAAGAAAGTACTTGTGAAGAATTCAAACAACAACTAGAATGCTTACTCGGTTGCATTGGTTGTTTCATTTCACATGATCAGGTGATGACTGGAATAGTTAGAGTAGGTTTTATTGAATACACTCCATTTTGAGTATAGTTTCCAGTTTTTCGGTTATGTTTTAGTATTGAGTCAATTTTTTGTTGAGAAAGAGTCAATTTGTGTATTTGAGTTATCAGTGTCCGGTTAAGCATTTCAGTTAGAGATTTTGACTCCTTGAACAATGGATAAGGCTACTTGATCTACGGTGTTCTTGGCACCTCCAGGGAGCTACCATCCCCAATGGAGCCAATGTTAGTGTCATCCTTTGAAGCCTTCCATCAGTGATCAAATATGATCTTACAAAGTGGTCTCAGGGTGTCAAAGTCAAATTTTGTCATTTTAGTGAGTCTTCAAGTAAAATTTGGTTATTAGGTATTAGGTCTAGGGTTGTTTTCACTCCTTCCAAAGTCTTCCAAGTATTGTTCCATGTCACCATTTAGCTTAGTGTACCATCATTCAAAGAGTTGTCATCATCATTTCAGGTTCCAATGGATCATTTTACACCTTGTCCGTGCTTTAGTTGTACTTAGGTAAGCCCCATTTCCCTCTCCTAGGGTTTTGAAGGTAATTTTTCTTTGATGGTCAAATAATAAAAAAAACTTGTATCCTAATGCTTATACACCTTCCCCTATCCTTAATATACCTTCTTAAATGCTTCCCATCACTCATATCCCTCAAATTGATCATTTTCCTACAAACCCTAGTTTATTGCAACAATTTGACAATTTTTTAGGCTAGGACTATATTTTGACTGTTTGGACCCCTTCCCCTCACTCAATATTTGAAATTCAACTTTCCCTTGACTCCTAACATCCCTCCCTACTTCCTAAAATGTTCTCAAGAATTTAGAAGCCCCTTATCCCTTTTGTTTCCCTTCATTTCCGCAAATCCCCTGTTCCACACATTCGGATAGGTTTTATTAAAATGATGTTTTTGAGAAAGAGAAGATGAATTTGACAAAAGTGACAGAGGGTTTTTTCCATCATTGACCCAAGAAGAAAAAAAAATTTCAGTTTTTACACATGTTTCAAGGTTTGGGAGAAATGTCAAAAATGTCGTTGCTTTAGGAGAGTTGCTGCACCTCTGGAGTGACCTTGGTAAAATCAATTGTTCTCCTATATGGATTGCTCAAATGACTTTCTTGATGAGTAAAATGATAATTAGACACAAATATATTTCCAATGAGCTATCATGAGCTCAATTTGGAGTTGAGGAACACTTTCAAAAGTTGACTGTAACAACAGTCTGCATTCAGGCAGTCGCCTTCTATGCATTTTGACCAGTCTTGGGCGATTTGACTTTTGGCAGGGAAAATGAACTTAAAATTTAAAAATTCAAGATGTTCTAGAAATTAGATTTGAGAAGCTTGCTAACGAGCTATCACGTGCCCAATTTGAAGACCGGGAAGGGCTTCAAAAGTCGTCTGAAAAAAGGTGTTGTGCATCAGGGAGGCACTACGCATCAAAGCCAAACTTCCTTCAGAAAAATACATGGGCACTGCGCATCAGTGAGGCACTGCGTATTGGGTTCAGGGCGTTGCACATTGACCTGCGAGGCTCCAAAACAACCAAATTTCATATCCAATCACCCTAATTTCTGAGTTTTCCTTCTAAACAAGTAAGTACACTCACTTTTGATCTTAGATAGGGTTTTCATGCTTTATATATGTTTTTTTGCCTCCTAAGACTCAAACCCTAGTTTCCCATTCTACCTTATTTTTCACCATTGAAAGATATTGTTCCTTGTCTCAATATTCCCGTTTTCACTTGCCCTAAACCTACCCTTCAATCCTATCTCACTTCACTCATATTCCCTTCCCCCATTTCCCTATTAAAATTAACCCCTTTATCAAACCCTAAATTCCCTCACATAAAACCCTAGCTCCCTTATAAACCCCACTTACCCTCTTATTTCACTCCATCACTATTTCCCTTTTATAAATCTCTTCATACTCATCTTTTCCTAACTTAATTATCCACCATTCATCAAAACATCCCAAGAGAGACAAACATGGAGAGGGACAATGACTATGAATTTGAGGAGGACACCCTAAGTGACAGCTCTAGGGAAAGGATCTTGCAAAAACTTGACTAAGGAAAAGGAAATGCTATAGAGGAGGAGCTTGGTGATGATGTTGATAGGGATTTTTAGGTTGAGGAGCATAATTCTGATGTGCCACCTCATCATACTCAGGTAATAGACCTAGATAGCCCTTCTTTTGATCAAATAATGCTTTTGAAAGAACAAGAGGCTTACATTAACATGCTAGAAGAAAAGATAGCTCAAGGAAGATATATTATCAATTACCTAGAGTAGGAGAATAAGCAGTTAGAGGGCAAAGAAAGCCAAATGGAGTTAGAGATGCTAAAAATTCAATGGCAGGGCAACAAAGAGCATCCGGTTCCCTGAACTCTTATTGAACAAGAAGTGGAGCATGATAGAGATATATGGCTTGAAAGGATAAAAATCCACCTTGAGGGCCTTCTGAAGAAAGCAAATAGAGACAAAAAGATGCTAAGGCATATGGCACATCATTATTTGACCCGAAATAGAGTATGCGACAAGAGGATCAAGCACCTTAAGGAAAGATTAAGGAGGGCCTTAAAAGGCAAAAAGAAGGATGAAAAGCTCAACATTTTGGCTGATGTGACTTTAGCCCAACAAAGTAACCCACGATTCAACTTTGAGCCAAAATTGGGCAAATTTTGAGACAATTTTGTCATTTTCCAATTTTT
Organism: Pinus taeda; assembly: GCA_000404065.3. Lineage (NCBI taxonomy): Eukaryota > Viridiplantae > Streptophyta > Pinopsida > Pinales > Pinaceae > Pinus > Pinus taeda. Next base: position 72,098 of record APFE030404382.1, read on the forward strand.
GAATTAGAAACACAGAAAATTTCGACTGATGTGCAGCACCACTAGTGCTGCGCATTGAATTGGTGCATCCTCTTGAAAAATGGCTTATAGATTTAGATTTAGCATAGAAAATTAAGCCAGCCTAGAAATTTTCATCAATTTTGGAGAAGATCATGGCAACCAAAAGGGCAAAAAACACTAAAAAATGTCCTCTCTGCCACTTTTTGGACCCACAGGAAATAGTCTTGGGAGAATTGACTTTCGAAGGGGTAAATCAACTCCAAATAAGGAAATTCAAGATGTTCTAGAAATGAGACAGGTATATCTTTCCAACAAGCTATCTTGGGCCTAATTTGGATGAGTGGAAGGCCTCAAAAAGATTCCCTAAAGAGGCACTGCACATCAGGCTCACGGCGCTGCGCATTAGGCAAAATTTTGTCAATTTTGCCTAAAAGTCAAATTTTGCCTAGTTTCTTTAGCAGTTGACTTCTTCTTCTTTTATTGGTAAATTTTTCATGGTAAATGATGTAATATGATGTAAATATTGATGGAAAAGTGGTTTTGAACTAAATGTATCAGTTTCCTTAGTTTTAGAGGGAAGTTTTTCCACTGCCTATTTTCTTGTTCCTAGTTTAGATGTTGTTGAAACAGCTCCTTGACTCATGGATTCGACCCCTAATGACTAGTATGAGTTGTTGATGCCTATATTATGTTTTATCTTAGTCATTTGAAAAGGTTGGACTTTGGTGGAAGTGGTGGCACTCATTGAAAATTTGTATTAGCAGTTTAGCAAGGAATAAAACTAGGTTTCACAGCTATTTTAGTGGGATTCTTGTGACAGTGAGTTTATGTATTATTTCTTCTTTGTAATGAGTTTTTCTTATGTTTTATATGTATCCAAATGCATCTTTCTCTTCTAAATATAAATGAATCAAGGTGAATGGACAAAATACACTACTGTGATTTGCCTTGGGAATGCATTTGGTTTTCAATGTTTCAACTATTTGAAGAGGATTCATAGTTTCTTTATGCCCTCCTCAACTCCTCAGCTGTCTTAATCTACCATCCTAATCCATTTCTAGTACATAAACCCTTGTCTACCTTGCCCCACAGAACATGACTGTATCCTTGAGTTGATTTCCCGGACCCAATTTGCCTTCTCCAATTGATCGAGCAACAAAAACCTAAAAAATCAAACCAGAAACCCTGGGCTACTATACCTAGCCTAAAATCTACATTAAATTCAGTCATCTCAAGGCACAATTTCCAATATCCTAATTGATATTGATAAGGAGAGAGCCCTCTCCCGACCTGGTAGGGCTAGCTACCAAGTTAAGCATGGTTTGATATTACCCTAGACCTGCTTTCCTTCAGCCTAAGGTAGATCTATTCTCTAACAAGGTCATCATGTTACAACTTAGCGTAGTTAATTCATGTAACCAATTCCGCCAGCGCTCTAGTTCTTCATCAAATTCCGAGGTGCATGAACTCTCGCGATCCCATGTAATTCATCCATTCACTATTGGATTCACCCAATATTGGTCTCACGCTGTTATTTTATAGATACATTCCAAATCATCATCACTCTCATAATCACAGACTGGTTCAGTATAACACGAACCCTCAGTAGGATCTAGGGGTACTATTATGCATAGGGATTTCTTCTCAAATATCATCCTTTGCTTCTTTAGGTTGATTACCCCATTCATATCTATAGCCCAATCAATTCCAAGGAGTGTAGGATAGGGGTTGTTGTCAACCATAATTTCTATTACTTCAAAATCAGCCAGCACACTCACACCTTTAATATCCACAGTCACCCCCTGCAGCCACCACATGGGGATGATATTCTACTGATTTGCCATCCTTCGCTGAATCGGAGACCATTGTAATGCGGGTCTCCCTATTCATTCCCAAGTTTGTTTAGGTGAGGCGTTCACGTCTGACCCTAGGTCCAAGATAACCTGATCCATTTCATACTATCCTATCTTCATGGTCAATCTCATCTCCTGTCCCGTCCTTGTTTTATGCTTATCAAGCTTTCATAGTATGCGTAGATCAGTAGGAGTGTTTCCAGTGCATCTATTTATGAGCTCCTGCAGTCCCTTCACAGCCTTGCTATCACGCAGTAGCTTCATGTAGGTCTCCAGGAAAGTTTTAAGCATAGAAGGGTCCATCTCCTAATCAGGCTTATCCTTGCTTCCCGAGGTGGAGGCCTCAGTGAAGCTCTTCTTCGCTTCAATGAAGGTTTCACATGTGCACTCTAAATCAAACTCAGTTTCCTTTGCTGGAGCTTTGCGAACCCATGTACTATCTTTGGGTTGCTTCCCTTTGTCATCTCCTATTGTGATTCCACTTTGGAGCACTATATTCACATTCGGATCCTCTTCACATGTCTCAAACCTCGTCATCTATAGGTTCTGAGTAGGCTGTGGTGGTAGCGCCCCTTTGTCACGTATCCTAGCTATCAGTATAGGACAGTCTTCCATTTCATGATCAAATAGAGTGAAATAATTGCATGACAAACATGTTGGGTTGTACAATCGTGGGCATAGTGTCCCTATCCTCCGCAATTGTATCCGATCAACTATCCTCGATTTCGGCTAGGTCCTCCTCTGCCCCGACCTTGTTTGCGCCCCTGAAATCTTATCCGCACCATCCCCGCACTCTAGTCAGGAGGCCACTTTTCGACCGGAACCCTATAGGCAGTTGTTCTATCCATCATCAACTCATAACTTCTATAGTTGCGAGCATCATGCCCTACCGATCTACAGAAGTTGTAGAATAGTTGCTGCAGTGTGTGTAAAAACTTCAACAAATGACAGTTATCCGTGACATGTTTTCCTGCTACCCGACATATATCGCACCACAATGCAGGCCCTGCACTTGGTCCTGCTTAAGCTTTCGACCTCAAAGGCATCGGTCCTCCTCTTGTAAGGTAGTTCGCAAAGACTGGACAATGGTCTTTGTCATGCCCATAACTCTTTCATTTCAAACACCATACCTCTTCGAGCACCTCTGATCAAACTGTTATGTCCCATTTCAAGCTTTGCATCTCAAGGCAAAGATTTTTCAACTGTGCATGGATCTGCGGAGCCCCCAGATTTGGATCCTACATCGATGTTTCATGAAACCTCATTGTGATCTCCAAGGCATTTTCCGTAGTTGTTATCTTCTGCTGCAACAACACAACCCTTAAGTGTGGCAGGAGCAAAGCCACAAACCACTTGCGATGTTGTCCATCTGTTAGGTTCATGTTAGCTTCGCGGATTGTACACTTCAACCTTAGATCAAGTTCCCAAGGTGTCTCACCTAGCTGCATCACAATTTATTTGAACCCTACAATCAACTATGCCTCAGATTTAGGCCTACTAAATTCTCTATTCAGTGTTGTCTAGATGTCTACCACTCCAGCATTCAGGTTACCATTAGTGTACTTGATATACTGAGTTAGCGTGCGATCCTGCAGAGCACTAACCAATGTCGCCTTCTTCATGTTGTCATATGTAACACCTCAAGCTTCCCATATAGCTTTTACGATGAACTAGAATTGGTCCGGGTCCTCATTCCCCAAGCCTTTGGACATGGGTAGCTTCATTGAATTTGCCATATTGAACTACGGTGGAGGCGGAGGTGGTATGGGTGAAGTCGCAGGTGATGGTGGTGAAGCTGGAGGTAGTGTGGGTGGAGGTGGTATTCATGGGAATCCTTGCCTTATTAACTGAATAGCACTTTGCGAAGTAGCTTGCGCTATTCCCTCTTTGTCACCTCACAGAGGTGAAATCAACGGACTATATTCAGGACCCATTTTTCCTTCATTTGTATAAGTTTTTCCGCTTTGCATAGCCCCAAACATCAAGATAGCTGCATAACCTTTTTTTCACACAATAACATTTTAATCCAGGTATTCAAAGATTTCACATACTTACTTCACGGTCCTTTGAAAAAGCGCAGCTCCACCTCACTGTATCTAACTGAGGTGTCGACCGCAAATTGAGTTAAAAATCCTCCAATGATGAGATCGATTCAATGATCGACAGTGCTACCGATTTTATCATATGATGCTTCCAAGCTTTGCACTAGCTCCAGGGTCCACACAATAGGACCATCAATTTTGCACCTTCCTTGGATATCTGCTAGCTTCGCGATCCACTCATATAGCTCAATCAGAAAGGAGAAGAAAAATATCTTGTGGATCTCTGTATACAGGTACCTGTCTAGCCACTTTTCCTTTGTCAATTGTGGCTTATGTTCTCTTGTGCTGTGAATTCATGGATCTTCCTATCCAACCAGTCTCTAATCTCTTTCTAAGTCGGATTCCAGTGATACGACATCACGCATCTCTTATGCAGATTCTGGTCCTAGAAAAGGAACCATTCATTGGCTTGGGGGGGATTGACCCAGGTTCAATGTTAATTAGCCAAACAAATCCGTACACTACTGGCCCTTTTGGCATTACCCTGTGGAGTGCGAACCGAAGTCTCACTCGAAGCAGTATGGGGGGATGCTCGAACCAAGTTTTCACACCCTGAGATGGTCATGATGTCGTTTTATTCTTTTTATTCCTTCCTTCACATAGGTCAATTTGCTCTAGGGCTTGGCAAACGAGCCCTCTATTCTATTCTTCAATACCTCCAGAAAGGGTGCGAATGACCTTCGCACAGCCCTAACCATTGATCTAGACACTTTCACGCTACGAAGGCAGTGTACCGTGTAGATTTCTAAACTAGTCCAAGTATCTTACTTATCTTATTAGAGATTCACAGTTAGCATTACGTAAACAAATATTCTTATATGCGTTTAGTTATCCAACATAACCATACACATTCGCACATCACATAAGCATTATAAAGGAATTCATACATAAAATGATAAGATGCATTAATCAGAACAAAGACATAGAAATTGTAGAATACTTCTCTTTATTAATCTCTTCCAAGTGATTACAAACTCTATCCACCCTGTGCACACAGCTGCAGGGGTCCGCACACTCAGCTGCAAACTTCTACCTTAGGCCTCTGTGCACTTAGCTGTAGAGACTCTACCTATGCTATGACCCGAAACTTAGACTTCATACTTCAGAGCTATCACTCTCTTATCTTGTGTGTCTCTAAAACTACTTAGAGCTTAGCTCTTTTTATACAATCCCATGGTCTACGGACCGTGGGTAGATCTCTTTACAGTAGAATTTACTTTACAAAACTAAGGGCGAACAACCCTTCATGAAATAGGACACCTACATGCTCCACGACCACAAAATGCGAAGTCTTTACAAAATTTGACTCAAACACAGGCTTTTAGCCCCAAAACTACCCTTTGGGGTATCCCGCTTCCAACATGGGGGAAGAAAAGAAGGATGAGGGAGTAGGAGATCCTATCAAAATATTGCTCAAGGAGGCCCTTAAGAAATAAAGGAACACGATGATGGATAATTTTTCCCAGATCCTTCAACAGTTTCCCTCCGGTGGTGCATCCATATCTAGCAACCACTTTGGAGGTTCCACTCCTTTTAAGGTATAAGTAAACTTTGACATTCCCATATTGAGGGCCAAATATATGCAGACACTATAGATAAATGGTTAAATCTACTAGAAGGATATTACTTTGTTCATGATTTTTCCAGCTGGGAAAATATTACTTTTTCTCTTCTCAAAGTCGCCCCCCATCAAGGACTGGTGGGAAACCTACTATGAGCAAAGGGATGAAAGTACGACCTCACTATTTTTAGTCACACTCACTTGGAATTCATTCTGAAACACCATCAAGGAGAAGTACTACCCTGTCGAGAGCTATGAGGATAACATAAAGTGGACCATGCTGTAGTAGGGAAGGGACCAAGATGTGCCAGAGTTTACCAATGTTTTTCATACCCTTCACATGAATTTGGGTATCATGGATTCTGAGAAACATTTGGTACCCAATTACCGTGGCTACCTACACAGGTACATCCAGGATGAGATGGATTTCCTAGACATCTCCTCGCTCGGCACGGTGTACTGATATGCTGATTGAGCATAAGTTTAAATAGAAGAAGTGAGACTTTGGATCTACAAATCAGAAGAAAGGCAAAGGTGCCCCCAAATCATAGAACAAAGGACAAAGTGAAGGTGGGGTGGTTTAGGACAACCTACCAAAGACACAAACAAAGAACAACACCGCGAAGCCGAAGGACATGGGAAAGTGACGTGACTTCCATAAGAGATCCACTCACAACAAAAGTGCATGTCGGGCCAAGCAATCACTAGTGGTTGAGCTAAAGGCTTCAAAATTAGATGCATGTTCTGAATTTGAGTCAGAACCTGACAAGGGGAGTTAAAAAGGGAAGCAAATTATCAATGTGGAGCCCAACGCCACCATTGCCACCATGAAGATCCAGAAGGAGGAACCTGAAGATCCAGATGAGGAGGAGTGCCTCTTCCACTCCCAAATGTGGATAAAGGGTTTCCTACTATAGTTAATTGTCGACAACGAGAGCCAAAGGAACCTCATTTTAGAAGAAGTCTTGAAGCTACTGGGCTCATCGACCACAACACACCCATAATCATACACCATCGGGTGGCTTCACCTAGGACGAGATCTTCTCCTGAGCCAACAGTGTCACCTTCCATACAACATCAAGCCCTTCACGGATGAGGTATTATGTAACATTTCTCCCCTTGATGTCTGTGATATATTATTAGGCCAACCATACTTGTTGAAGCAACATGTTGTGTATGATTCAAGGCCTTGTACTATTATTGTTACCTTGGGAAATAAGCTGTACAGGATACCAGAGGTAGCACTGCCTACAACCATGTCTTTGGTTACTGTAAAACAATGCAGTAAGCTCATTTCCAAAACTGGGAATTTCTTTTCCTAATGATATGCCCTCAGGAAAAGAAGAAGACGGTGGCCACGACCTCTAGAAAGGGCCCCTCTGCATGAAAAAAAATAGATGGACAAGTTCATGGAGGAGTACGAGGACATGTTCACCTCCCTTGTAGGGGTGCCTCTGCAGTGCCAGGTCAAACACTCCATCGACCTGATCCCAAGTGCGTTGTTTCTCAATGGACAAATCTATTGGTGCTTCATTTTAGAGAATGAAAAAATCAAGAGGTAGATTTAGGAGATGCTACAAAAAGGTCACATATGGCCGTGTTCATCACCCTGTGGGAGATCGATCATATTGGTACAAAAGAAGGATGGGACTTGGAGACTCTGTATTAACTATCAAGTGTTGAACAAGATCGTTGTTTGGAATATGTACCCAATCCCACAGATCTATGACCTTCTAGACCAACTCAAGGGGGAAAAATATTTCAGCATGATCGAATTGAAGTTTGAATATCACTAGGTACCAATTGAACCCTCTGATGTGTGGAAATTTGCCTACAAATCCAGGGAGGGTCTTTTCAAATGGTTGGTTATTCCTTTCGGGTTGACAAATGCTCCTGCAACTTTCATGAGGCTGATGGATGGAATCTTGTGGCTATTCACCAAGTCAATTGTAGTGGTATAATTGGATGACATCTTGATCTTCAGCCATAGTTTGGAAGAGCATCTCCACCATATCCAATAGGTTCTCGAAACATTGTGGAAACACAAAGTTGTGTGCCAATTTGGAGAAATGCACTTTTAGCATGACCCAGGTGTAGCATCTAGGATACATTGTTGATGAATGGGTGGTGCATGTGGATCCAGCCAAGATCCAAGTCATTTGGGATTGGCCAGCCCCAACCACTTTGACAGAGCTTCACAACTTTCCAGGTCTTGTCAATTTCTATCATAGGTTCGTGTTGGGGTTCTCTCATATCACTTGGCCCTTGAGTCAAGCCACCAATGGAGGAGTGAAAGAAAAATTCTTTTGGTCTAAATCTCAATAGAAGTCATTCACAGAGTTGCAACATCGCCTCTACTCTACCAATGCTCACATTACCAAACTTGCAACAACCATTTGAGATCGAGACAAATGGCTTTGACTATGATATTGAGGCAATCCTTACTCAATAGGGGCATCCAGTGGCATATCACAATGAGACACTTTTAGACGCAGTCCACAAGTATCCCACTTATGAAAAAGAGATGTATTCCATTGTGCAGGCCTGCCAACAATGGAATCATTACATTTTGGAGAAGGAAACGGTCATACACACAGACCACCAACTCCTACAGTTCATACAGACACAAGGGAAGTTGCAGAATGATCGCCATCAAAAGTGGTCCACATACCTACAATAGTTCCATTTGAATATCAAGTACAAGAAGGGAACCACCAATAATGTTTCAGACTGCCTTAGCCTACCACAAATCATGGTGTTAACCACTATGCTCAACACTTGTGGGCATGCGACTTATGATTGGCCCCTTCTCTACAAAACCGACCCAGAATTCAACCACACATACCAGACACTCTTGGAGGGTCAACAAGTTCCATATTTTCACCTCTAGCATGCCCTGTTATGCCACCTGGGACACCTTTGTGTTCCTTCAAGAGATCATGCCAATGTGATTTGGGAAGCATACTACAGTCAGGCCATTGGGCATTTCGGGGTCGACAAAACAGTGGAAGTACTACAGAAGTATTTCTATTGGTCAAACCTTCGACATGATGTCAGGAAGTACATTAGATCCTGTACTTCCCGCACCATTAACAAATCTACCATCAAGAATAAAGGCCTCTATACTCTGATGCCTACCCCTAGTCGACCTTGGGAATCCATCTCCATGGATTACATGTCGGGCCTTCCTTCTACTAAGCATGGAAACGACTGTGTTTTTGTAGTCATCAACATATTCTTGAAGAGGGCCATTATGGAAGCCTACAATAATAATACCACAACAGAAGCCACTGCTAAACTCTTCTTTCAATGAGTGTGGGTACACTTTGGGATCCCACAGTCTATCATCTCAAATTAGGATAACAGGTTCCTCAGTACATTTTGGTCCAGTCTCTAGTCGATGCTGGACACCAAGCTCACTAAGTCCACAACTTTCCGTCCCCAAACTGTTGGCCAGATTGAGGTCATCAATAGGATGATCATACACATTATGTGCATGTATAACTCAAAGAATCCACACACATGGGATGACAGCCTCCCCTATGTCCAACATAGCTATGACCGGGCTCTCCACATCTTGACTAGCCACAACCCTTTTCAGGTGGGAGTGATCTAGGTGGATATTGGTGGCCACCTGACAAGTCCACCTGGACCCCCACCATTGTCTTTCTCAGCATTTTCAGTTTCCTTAATTGTAGCACAACTTACTATTTTTAGCAGTTTTTCGGGTCCTGAACTTCCGAAGCCGTTTTGAGGCCCTAAACGACGTTTTTTGGGGAATCCAGGGGCAACATGGGTCCATGAAATGGACCGATGTTTCCCATTCCAACAATGATAGTGCTCGAATAGATCTTTCTAATGAGCTACTGTACGCGTCAAATGGAGATCATATGCTAAAGTTACGACCCCCGGGAAGTTGATGTACCAACTTACCCCCAAACGGGGCCCACAGTTTGGCGTTTCATCTCCTAGGGTTAGGTTTTGGAATGTTAAGGGTTTTTCATTGTTTCTCAACAATAAATAGGCCTTCGAGCCTCATTGTAACACAGTTCAGAGGATGTAGCCATCACATCTCTTCTCAGAGATAAGCTACCATCGCCCTAGCTAGTTTATTTCCATTTCTGATTGTAAGCATGTTTCAGTATTTTCCATTAATGAAATGAAGTATTATTTCCATTGCATCTTTGTGTATATGGTTATCTCGGTAATTTGTTGCGTTCCTGTTTAAATCCGGATCATTAAAGTTCCTGATCACTCAAAAATAAGATATAATTTTGTACTATTGTTACTATTTTAATAGATTTATAAGATTTCAAAATGCAAATTTCTGTTGAGATCAGAAGAAATAAGCATTGAATTTTTTACCATTTCTGCAATAAATCATGAATCATGTAGAGTGAAATGGTACATACATGTTTAATGTTTTGTGACTAGCGGAATGGAAAAAAATGATAACAACTCATTACTTTTCAGTTTCAATCCTTCTTTTACAGTAAGGCTCCTATCTTTTGATGAAATGTAGAGGCTGGTAAATTAAAATTTTCAAGAAATCCCAGGGAGAGTTTGTTAAGAGGGAATTTTAAATTTTAATAGTAACTCATTTTTATCCTTTGTCCTTAGAAATTCGTACTATTGCCACTTTAGCAGCCATTGTAGCCAGTCAAGCATTGATTACAGCAACATTCTCAATCATAAGACAATCCATGGCTCTTAGTTGCTTCCCTCGAGTGAATATTATGCATACCTAACAAAATTACGAGGGTTAGATCTATTCACCTAAAGTCAACTATGTTCTCATGGTTATCTACCTTGCAATTGTCGTAGGATTCCATACAATCCTAAATATTAAATAGTGAAATATGACAGAATGAAATTAGATGTCTAAATAATAATAAATATGACTTGGAACTCAATCCTTGAAAATACTTTTTCCTCTTGTTGGCCCATTATCAACTCAGCATTGGCACATTTGTGGTGGTTTACAGTGATGATGCCTCCTCTTCTGACTCTCACTCTGACCTCGTTATTGCTCTTCGTCAAACTTCCCAAGTCCTAGCTACTTCCACGAAACATTTTCTGGTGCAACACTACTACTAGAATGCTTTCCTCTAACTTACTTCATGGTCTAGGGTTTACGCTTCTGGATTTGCCCCCCTTTTGAGTCCACCTCAACGCCCTTTCTATATTATTCTCTACTCTTCCTTTCTTTCCTTAACATAGATTTTAGACTATTTCAAATATGCTCTAAGCAGTCAATCGTTGTTCTTCCCAGTGTTGTTGACCTGTTTTGGTCATTTGAGCTCATTACATATTTTAGACTGTTTCAGAGATGCTCTATGCACCTTCGTATTGCTGTTGTCAATCGTTGTTCTACCTTTTCCCAATTGGTAGGTTTAATTTAGTTTGACATAACTGAACTTGTTGTCAATGTGTTTTTTCTTCTAGAGAAACTTTGATCTCGATTGAAACTTCAGAATATTTGATCTATATTCTTTGATGTTTTAAAAGTATTTATGTCAATAATTAGGTATCGTTTCCATAGAAGATTTTATTTTCCAAACAGGCATTGATTCAACTGGTGAGGTCGATGGAATGTTAATCCAACCACCTTACCTCCATTCTCGCTACAGTTTTCCGCATTCCTATAGCATAAGTTAAGGGGTGACACTATGTGTAATTCCAAGGACTGGGCAGATAAATACCCCTCGGATCTAGCACCTAGGGAAAGGAAATCCTCTCTTTGCAATGCGGTTACTTGGGGCATCTTTCTTTAAGCACTTCAAAAAAAACCTTTCTGGTATTCAAATGAAGTATTTGAGTAAAATTAATGACAATATAGTAATCAAAAAATTTCCTAGAGGCCTTCTCCCATGAGCTGAGTTTGCAAAAAAAAATATGCATCTAATAGTAACTATGCAAATAAGTCAATGATTGGAAAAAATTCCTTGCCTTCCACAATCCATCACTAGCCAAAATGATAAATTTTGTGGTTCCATCTATGGTCGTGTCTCTCACATCTGGTTCTGAACTTAAATGAACTCGAGGTACATCTCCTAATATATCAAAAAATAACTCCATTAAGTATATAGTTTCTCCCTATGAACATTCAAATGTTACTCTTGAGCTAGAACATTAAGATAGAATTATAAAGTTACAAATCAAAAAATTATTTAAGTATGTGTTACACTAAAATTTGTGACCATGACTATCTGCATTTAGTATGGCTCCATCAATAGTCATACTATCCTCCTTGTCAAGCCTTATACCTCTGCTCTCCATGTCAAACTTCAAGAAAGAGAGAAAGTCATTAAAAAACATGTTTATCTCTAGGTACGCAGGCTCTCTCTACCTTGCGTGGGTGTACGCATCCCAAGCTCATTGTAGCTACGTACTTGTACGCTCTGTAAGTCAAGGGATGGGTGCGTACTCCTGTAAAGGTCAAAAGGCACGAGTTTCATCTTAAAAAAGTTACTTGTGGTCATTTCTAGAACATTCTAGAAGATTGTTTGACGTGTATTGAGCGCCTCCAGATGGTTCATGCATCCCTATGAAAGAGGAACTTATCCCATCAAGAGAGGAGCTACCCCATCCAAAAGAGGGAGTATCCAATTGATGTTGGAACTGAATAACTTCCTCTAGAACACTATAAATACAGTCCTTGGGCCAGAGGAGGAGAGGTTGAAAGCTGAACATTCCAAAGGGTAGATGGTGCTGGAATTAGGACTTCCATTGTGAACTTGTGAGGAGAGATTACCATCCTTTCTAGTTCAGTTGGAAGTGGGTGAGCTTGTCAAAGTAGAGGAAAACTCTTGCTGGACCCTGGGAGGAACTTGCACAACACCAAGGCTCAGGTTGTAATGGTTTCTTTTTTGTTTCCTTAATACAAATAAGTCATTCTTCTCAATGATTTGTTCTTAATGAATTGTTTCATATACTCCTTGGTCTATATGTTGAATATGCTTTGTTTTATGGAATATTCAGGTGTTATGTAATCGTTTGATTGTTAGTGTATGCAGGTTTCAAAGTGAAGGAGGAGCTCATCTGGATCGATGAGGCTGGACTACTGCAACAAGCGTTGGACTTGAGGTAGGGTCGAAAAACACTTGGTTTCTCATAGAATAATGTATGTTTAGAGAAGGATTGCTCTTAATTGTCTTGTTTGTCACTAGAGAGTCTTAGACTCCTAGGGGGTTAGTTTTTTCAGCAAAAATAACTCTTTCTGCATGAAAAATTGGCGACTCCACTGGGGAATCCATTGATGTGATTGATTTTTCCTTTGAGTATTACTTTGATCTGAAAAGAGTCTTTTTCTTTTGTTTTTTGATTTCTTGACTGTGTTTTTGGGT
>APFE030404384.1:0-17553 GCA_000404065.3 Pinus taeda
CCATTACTATGGTAGTTGTACCCCTTATTAATATTTTTGTGGCCCTATTGCCCCCATATTGTTATCACTGTGCCCCATAGAATCCCTCTATTGTTATTTTTGTGGCTTTATATTATTATTGTTAGGTCGGCTGGGTTATATTGTGACTCCTTAGACTCCTATATATAGAAAGGAGGTTTTGTCATTTGAATCATCCAAGAATTGTTGATTTATGTAATGTAAAGGAGGTTGCCCCCTCGAAGAGGCTGAATTCTAAGGCGTTGATCTATCTTTTCTATCTTTTTTGAGCTGGTTTCATAACAATGTGGTTCTTATATTGGTTTTGGTTTATGTTTCTCATTATTGTTTTGTGTTATAGCATTATTTATGTTTATAATATTGATGCCATGGATTTAAGGCTTAGTTTCAGTTTACTATTTCCTTGGGTTTATAATACTAGATGATTAGGTTTATTTGTTCTTTAAGTTTGTAATATTAATAATTCTTTTGGTTTATCATTTATTCCCTTTGGTTTATTAATCCCCACTATTAAGGTTTAAATAATAGTCCTAAGGTTTAATATTAATCCCTTACATTTAAAATGTTTGTCCCTTCAACTTATTAACGCGTTGCTTTCATAATATTAACAATCCCTAGGGTTTATTGATCCCTTAGGTTTATAATATTCATAGTCACGTGGGTTGATCAATCTGTTGGGTTTAAAAAGTTGATTCCTATTAATCCCTTTTGTTTTTAATATTGATCCCTTGCCATTTTTTATCCCTTTGGTTTCTAATATTTTTACCTTGGGTTTATTAATTCCATAGGTTTATAATATCAAATTCTTGGGTTTCTTCGTTCTTCAAATTTTTAATATTAATAATTCGTTGGGTTCATAATCCCTTATTTTTTAGTGTTAATCTCTTGGGTTTATTATTCCTTTGGGTTTATTATATCAATCCCTTGGGTTTATATTATTACTCTATTTTGTTTAATAGTATTCCCTTAGGTTCATAATCCCTTGGGGTTTTAGTATTAATACCTTGGGTTTATAATATCAATCACTTGGGTTTATTATTCCCGAGTCAAACATGGTTTATTATGATGTCAACCATGGTCCAACATGGAATTGTGATAAGGATTGTCTTAATATGAAAATCAATGGTGGTCGATCATGTTTATTTTAATGTTTATAATATTTGTCTTAGGGTTTATATATGTTGGGTTTATAATATTAGTCCCTTGGATTTAATATTATTCCCTTGGGTTCATAATCCCTTGGGGTTTTAGTATTAATCCATTCGTTTAATTATTCCTTTGGGTTTCTCATATTAATCCCTTGGGTTTATTATTCCCTTAGGTTTATAATATCGATCATGATAAACCATTGTCAATCATAGCCAACCATGGTCAACCGTGCTTGAAAGTCACATTGTGACAAGGATTATCTCACCACGAAAATAGATAATAATCCCTTGGGTCTATTATTCGTTTGGGTTTATTATATCAATCTCTTGGGTTTATTATTCCCTTGGGTTTATATTATTAGTCCCTTTTGTTTAATAGTATTCTCTTTGGTTCATAATCCCTTGGGGTTTTAGTATTAATCCCTTGGGTTTATAATATCAATCGCTTGGGTTTATTATTCCCGAGTCAAACATGGTTTATTATGATGTCGACCATGGTCCAACACGGAGTTGTGATAAGGATTGTCTCAATATGAAAATCAATTATGGTACATCGTGTTTATTTTAATGTTTATAATATTTGTCTTGGGGTTTATATACATTGGGTTTATAATATTAGTCCCTTGGGTTTAATATTATTCCCTTGGGTTCATAATCCCTTGGAGTTTTAGTATTAATCCCTTCGTTTTATTATTCCTCTGGGTTTCTCATATTAATCCCTTGGGTTTATTATTCCCTTAGGTTTATAATATCGGTCATGGTAAACCATTGTCAATCATAGCCAACCATGGTCAACCATGCTTGAATGTCACATTGTGACAAGGATTGTCTCACAATCAAAATAAATCATGTTTATTTTAGTGTTTGTAATATTTATATTTGGGTTTACGAATGTTGGGCTTATAATATTAGTCCCTTGGGTTTAATACTATTCCCTTGGGTTCATAATCCCTTGGGGTTTTAATATTAATCCCTTAGGTTTATTATTCATTTGGATTTATAATATCAATCCCTTGGGTTCATTATTCCCTCATGTTTATAATATCAATCATGGTCAACCATGATTGAATGTTACATTGTCAGAAAGATTGTCTCACCATGAATAAATCACGTTTATTTTAGTCTTTGCAATATTTATATTTGGGTTTACAAATGTTGGGTTTATAATATTAGTCGCTTGGGCTTAATATTATTCCCTTGGGTTCATAATCCCTTGGGGTTTTAGTATTAATCCCTTGGGTTTATTATTAATTTGGGTTTATGATGTAAATAACTTGGGCTTATTATTCCCTTAGGTTTATAATAGCAATCATAGTCAACAATTGTCAATCATAGCCAACCATCGTCAACCGTGTTTAACTGTTGCATTGTGACAAATATTGTCTCACCATCAAAATAAACCATGTTTATTTTAGTGTTTATAGTGTTTCTATTTGGGTTTATCAATATTGGGTTTATAATATTAGTCCCATGGTTGAATGTTGCATTTTGACAAAGATTGTCTCACCATGAAAATAAACCATGTTTATTTTAGTATTTGTAATATTTATATTTGGGTTTACCATATTATTCCCATGGTTGAATGTCCCATTTTGACAAATATTGTCTCACCATGAAAATAAATCATGTTTATTTTGGTATTTGTAATATTTATATTTGGGTTTACGAATGTTGGGTCTATAATATTAGTCCATTGGGTTTAATATTATTCCCTTGGTGTTTTAGTATTAATCCCTCTGGGTTTATTATTCATTTGAGTTTTAATGTCAATCCCTTAGGTTTATTATTCCCTTAGGTTTATAATATCAATCATGGTCAACCATGGTTGAATGTCACATTGTGACAAGGATTGTCTCACCATGAAAATAAATCATGTTTATTTTGGACTTTGTAATATTTATATTTGGTTTTACCAATGTTGGGTTTATAATATTAGTCCCATGAGTTTAATATTATTCACTTGGGTTCATAATCCTTCGGGTTTTAGTATTAATCCCTTGGGTTTATTATTCGTTTGGGTTTATAATATCAATCCCTTCAGTTTATTATTCCCTTTGGTTTATAATATCAATCATGGTAAACCATTGTCAATCATAGCCAAACATGGTCAACCATGGTTGAATGTCGCATTATGACAAGAATTGTCTCACCATCAAAATAAACCATGTTTATTTTAGTGTTTATAGTATTTATATTTGGGTTTACCAATGTTCAATTTATAATATTAGTCCCATGGTTGAATGTCGCATTTTGACAAAGATTGTCTCACCATGAAAATAAACCATGTTTATTTTAGAGTTTGTAATATTTATATTTGGGATTACGAATGTTGGGTTTATAATATTAGTCCCTTGAGCTTAATATTATTCCCTTGGGTTCATAATCCCTTGGGGCTTTAGTATTAATCCCTTTGGTTTATTATTCATTTGGGTTTATTATATCAAAACTTTGGGTTTTTTATTCCCTTAGGTTTATAATATAGATCGTAGCCAAACATGGTCAACCATGTTTGAATGTCACATTGTGACAAGGATTGTCTCACCATCAAAATAAACTATGCTTATTTTAGTGTTTGTAGTATTGATATTTGGGTTTACCAATGTTGGGTTTATAATATTAGTCCCATGGGTTTAATATTATTCCCTTCAGTTCATAATCCCTTAGGGTTTAGTATTAATCCCTTCGTTTTATTATTCCTTTGGGTTTAGAATATCAATCATGGTCAACCATTGTCAATCATAACAAACCATGGTCAACCATGTTTGAATGTCACATTGTGACAATGATTGTGTCACCATCAAAATAAAAAATGTTTATTTTAGTGTTTATATTCGGGTTTATAATATTAGTCCCGTGAGTTTAATATTATTCCCTTGGGGTTTTAGTATTAATCCCTTAGTTTTGTTAGTCCTTTAGGATTCTAATATCACTCCCTTGGGTTTATTATTCCCTTATGTTTATAATATCGATCATGGTCAACCATTGTCAATCATAGACAACCATGGTCAACCATGGTTGAATATCACATTGTGACAAGGATTGTCTCACCATGAAAATAAACCATGTTTATTTTAGTTTGTCTAATATTTATATTAGGGTTTACCAATGTTGGGTTTATAATATTAGTCCCTTGGGTTTAATATTATTTCCTTGGGTTCATAATCCCTTGGGGTTTTAGTATTAATCCTTTAGGTTTATTATTAACTTGGGTTTATAATATCAATCATGGTCATATTTATTAATATCTTGTGTTTGTAATATCAATTCCTTGCGCTTCTTGATCCCTTAGATTTTTAATATTTATCCTTTGGATTCACTAATTCCTAGGGTTTATAATATTAAACAGTTGGGTTTATTAGTTCCTTGTGTTTATAATATTAGTCCCTCTTGTTTAATATTATTCCCATTGGTTCATAATCCCTTGGGATTTTAGTATTAATCCCTTGGGTAATAATAAACAAAAGGGACTAATATTATAAACCCAATGCATACAAACTCGAAGCTAAATATTAAAAATACTAAAATAAACATGGTTAAATTAATAAAGCCTAATAATAATGATAACAATAAGTATTATTATTATTACTAATTAATATTACTAATATTATTATGTTGATATTATATAATAATCATAATATATAAATATAAAAAATATCATTGTTATTATTTAATAGTTATTATTACATAAAAATAGTTGGCTTTAAGAAAATACACTAATATTCACTTATTCATCTAAGATTATTAGATCGCGGTTGTTATTAGACCTAATATTATTAATAATAATAATACAATTAATTGTATTATTAATTTTATATTATGGTATAATATATAATAATAATCTAATATAATTATTATATAATAATAAAATAAATAATATAATTATATTTTATTAATATAATAGCTATATTATTTATTTATTTTTGTCAGATAAGAATGGAGCCTTCTATTAACTGTGCAAGTACATTACATATGTTACATGTTTTTGCAAGTGCAAGAACCCAAACAAGAACCAGCCTTTGTGGGAATGCCATCAATAGGAAAACAAAAGCCAAGATCAAATCAATTCTCATGGATTTCCAAAAACTTTTAAACAGGAAGGAGTGTTAAACTCCCAAGGGCTCTCTATCATCCACTACCAACTTTAGAGCTTCCGCTAAGCTAACAGGCCCCTCCAAAAGTCACATAGTTCCACTAAACTTCCACTAATCCAGGCCCAACAGTAACACAAACCACAGTTTAGAAAGTTTGAAATTTGCCCCTCTAAAGAAAATTCGGCACTTCTTCACCGTTGATCTGCCAAGATCCAATGGTCACATCAGTTCCCGACTTCGAAACATGCTCCTCGTCTATCAATCGCCGATCTCGCTCCACCAAATCTAACGGCTCACACGTATTTCGGTCGATAAACTTGCGCACTTCAAATCTACCCGAAAAGTCGTTTCCCTCTCTCACCTCGCTGATATGTGTCACTGAGTGAGTGGAATCAGAGCCAATTGGGAAATACCAATTATGGCTTTTCCTCTGCTCGAAATCCAGTTGTGGGTTTCCTAACCTATTTCTACTAATTCGAACCCGATGGTAACTCAAACCACAATTTAAAAAATTTTGAAATCTGCCCTTCTAAAGAAGCACTAGCGCTTCTACACCATTGATCTATTCAAGATTCAACGGTCACAACACTTCCCGACTTCGAAACTTGCTCCTCGACTATCAACCGTCGATCTCACTCCACCAGATCTAACGGCTCACACCTATTTCGGCCGGTTAACTTGCGCACTCTAAATCCGCCCAAAAAGCGGCTTCCCTCTCTCATCTCACTATTACGTGTCACTGTATGTATGGAATCGGAGCCAACGGGGAATTACCTCTTACGGCTTTTCGTCCGCCCGAATCCACTTGTGGGTTTCCCCAACCCACTTCTTCTCACTAACTGTCGGGTAACTCCCTCACCCAAACACCATAGATCTAACTCAACCGAGATCTATCGGTCCAAAATCAATCTCCACGCCACTATGTCCTTGGTCTTCCTCTACTGATCTCAACCATCCGCTCAAATCTCTTGGAATATTGATGACAATACAATCTGCGGACTACTACCAATCAACAAGCAAACAGTTTAAGCATACATGTACTCCCGCCTGTCTCTAGCCTATCGATCCATCGATCCCTATCTTTGGCAGTGTGAAAGAGACAATCCTCTAGCAGTTCGCCTAAGGGTATCAGCTCCCAAACATGCCGAGTGTCCCTTTCCTTACTAATTACTCCTTCATTTTCCAGACGATCAGCTAACATATTAGCTTTTCTTTTCACATGGACAAAGTTTACAGTTTTTAAGGTTTGTAGGTGGGTATAAATATGGAGAAAGACCTACGATAACCTCCAATGCTTCCACACTTTATCCGGTGTTGTACCATTGCATATTTTCTTGGTCGCTTTAATAATCCATTCTGAATTTGCTTCAATGATGACATTTTGTGAATTTGAGGCTACCAAGGTTTCCAGACATTGCTCTAAGGCCATGAGTTCCGCCATGTTATTAGTGGCCTTCCCCAGGTGGCCATGAAAGATCTTCTTTATTCGTCCCTGTTCATCTCTTAAAACACCCCCAAAACCAGCTAACCCTGGGTTTCCCTTAGACCCTTCGTCTATATTTACTTTTAAGAAACCATGCGGAGGAGGCTTCCAAATATTTATATTTGCATTTATTTGGCTCACAGCCTTAATTATTCCCTGTGGGCCTATAGATTGGAGACCCAAATGCAGTAGTATACATGCATCTTGGTGCAGAGGAGGGTCCTTGGGAAGTTTCCACAACAAGCTTCTGACTGTGTCTTTGAGCTGCCTTAAAATTTGATCAATGATGTGTTGGGGCTTGCTTGCGTTGTTCTTGAAGATCCTACGATTATGTTCTTTCCAAACATCCCCGATAACAAAGCCCGAAACCAGATTCCAGGCTTTATTGATGATTTCATTCCCTGATAATTGTTTTCCTTCAATTCTTCAAAGTGTTGGAGATGCTGAGTCAATCCCTATCAGTGTGCCTAAAGATTGAAGCCACCCATTCCCACACGGTAGAGGTGAAAGGGTAGAGGTTGAGAATGTGATCCATCTTCTCCTCTTGTAAGCCACATAGGTAACATTTGGATGGGTTAGTGAAGCCTTTTTTTCAAGAGATTTTCCCAAGTTAAAATTTTCCTTTGATGAAATAGCCAAGTGAATAACTTTATTTTCATCCAATGGGGACTTTGCTAAAGATTATTCCATACTTGATCAGGGTTTTGGTAGTTAAACCTTGTTTCTACGTGTTTAGCTTCTTTGAGGTTGAAGTTTCCTTCGATGTTCCTTCCCCATCTTAGTTGGTCATGCAAGGAGGATACCAAAATCCTCCTATGCTCTAGATTATGAGCAAGAGAGTCTTCCTGGACCTTCAGAGGGATCTCTTCACTATGGCCTAGATCCTTCCAAATTCTCCATTTTCCATTGTTCCTTACTTGGTCCCAGAAGTCATTTACCATGAGTAGATGTTTTTTATCGGTATCATGCTTGAGAGCTGCTAATTCATCCTTATACATGTTGGGTTCCTGTTGCCAGTTATCCTCCCAAAACCGAGCTAGGTTCCCATCTCGGATCTCCCAGAAACTATGCTGTTGAACAATACCTTTATTTTCCTAGGCAAGGTTCCAAATGTGGGAGCCCTTAATATGCCCTGACATTCGAATGTGGTCCTTCTCCTACCAATTCTTGCCATATTTTTGTTTCCAAAGCTTGGCCCAAGGGGTTTCCGATTCCTTGATCCACCTCCACTAGAGTTTAGCTCCCGAAACTCTGCTGAGGGTTTCAGGGTCATGAAGCCCCAAACCACCATGGCTCTTGGGTTCGCAGATCTTGTCCCAAGCCACTAGAGGAAATTTCTTTTTCTCTTCTCCTCTACCCCATAGAAAATCCCTTTGTATGCTCCTGATCTATTGTTGAACTTCTTTAGGAGCAAGAAGAGCTGAGAACATGAAAATGGGAATTCCCTACAAGACAACCTATGTGAGCACAAGGCGCCCCGTCAAATTTAAAGACCTGCATGTCCATTTTCTGATATTGTCCTAAAGTTTATTTATTATTGGCTCCCATACTCCCTTGCTTAGAGGCTTATCTGTAAGAGGTATGCCCAGATACTTGGAAGGTAACTGATTACTTTGAAACCCAAGAATCCTAGTGATGTTTCTCTGAATAGCAATGTCAGTGTTAAAGAATTTTTTTTTTGATTTGTTGAGACTTACCTCTGTGCCAAGTGCAATAGCAAAGTAATTTAAGATTTTCTTGATCACTCTGGCTTCCCTAACTATGGGTTTGTCTTGCAACATTGTGTCATTCACAAATTGTTAATGAGTATTTGCCACTCCATCCAAGGTAAGTTTGATGCCCTAGATTCTTCCTTCAGCATTTTCCATTTTAATCGCTTTGCTTAGCCCTTCCATCATGAGAACAAAGAGGAAGGGTGAGAGCGGATCCCCTTTTCTGAGACCTATGGAGGGTGTGAAGGTTCTTGAAGGAGCGCCATTGAGCAGGATGGAAAACCTGGTCGTGGTAACTAGTGCCATAACCCATCTTATCCAGTTTTGTTCAAATCCATATGCTCTTAGAACTGTCCTTATACAAGACCAACTTAGCTTGTCGTAAGCTTTCGCTAGGTCCCGTTGAATGATGATACCAGCTTGTTTGTTTCTTTTGAGAGAGTGTACCACCTCGTGAGCTTGGATGATGTTATTGAGGATTTTTCTTCCTTCCACATAACCCGTTTTCTCCTCTGAGACGAGAGCTGGTAAAAGGGGCTTGAGTCTATTGGTGATCACCTTGGAAATAATTTTGTACACCACATTACATAAAGCTATGGGTTTGAAGCCATCCGGAGTCATGGCTTTTTCCTGTTTTGGGATCAAAGCTATGAAGGAAGCATTAAGAGCCTTCAAAACCTTTTTGGATCGTCTTGAGTCTTCCACCACCTCAAGGATATCCTGTTTGATTGTTTTCCAGCAGGCTTTGAAGAAGTATACATTAAACCCATCCGAGCCTAGAGCTTTTCCATTTTGCATTTCATTAATCACTTCACTGACCTCCTCTTCTGACACTAGCTTGTTAAGATTGTGGTTGTCCTCTCTGGTAATCAGCTGAGGGATGTACTGAGTGAAATTGTTGATGAACCTAGATCTATCCACCAGAGGCTCCTCTGCTATACTGAGGAAGTGTTGAACAAGGATAGATTCCATATCTTTGTGAGAGACAAGTTCTATCCCTTGAGAATGTTTGAGCTTTGTGGTTCTATTGTGTGCCCTGTGATCCATGGTGGATTTATGAAAGAACTTCATGTTTCTTTCTCCCTCTCTAATCCACTGCACCCTCGCTTTCTGTCTCCAGAAAATTTCCTCTTGCATGCACCGATCTTCCTATTCTTCCTGTAGAGAGTCAGCTAGATTTTTCCGCTCCTCGGTAAAGTCATCTATGATGTTGATCTGATTGATCTCCTAGAGTTTCTGCTCAGCTTCTCTTTTGGCTTTGAAGTTATTGCCAAATTCCTTTTTGTTCCAATATTTAGGCCTGGATTTGATATGTTTAAGTTTCTGTTGGAGTAGGAACATTTTAGTGTCTTGAATGTTCAGATCCTCTCTCCACCATTTGTCAATATTGCTGGTGAATTCAAGGTGAGAGAGCGAGGCATTTTCAAATCTGAAGGGTCTGTTTTTTGGTGTATCGATAAAAGTGGCTTCTAGTTGTACAGGCCAATGGTCTGAACCTCTGAAGGGAAGAATAGAAGTAGACATGGCAGGGCCTGAAAGAAAGAGGTCTTCTGAAATAATAAATCTATCAAGTTTAGAGGTGACTTGTGAAGCCCCTCCCCTCTTGCTATTCCAGGAGAAGGTCCCATTGATTGTTTCAGTGTCCACTAACCCCATGTTCTTTATGAAGTTCTGGAAGGCCATGGAGTCTCTGCCTAATTCTCTGATAATTCCTTTTTCTTCTGTAAGAGATCTTATCATATTAAAATCTCCTGCAAAGATCAAGGGCATATTAGGGTGTCTTGCTCTTAGTTCCTCAAGGGAGGTGAGAAGCCTGAGTTTATCTTCTTGCCTTTGAGGTCCATAGACATTTGTGATCATGTATATATTTTGATCACGTAAAGGTTGACATAAAAAAGAAAGATAGTTCTTGGACGCCTCAGCATCCAGGATTCCAAATTTCTAGGGATCCCAGAGCGTAAGAATCCCCCCCGCCGAGATATTTTCTTTAACCTCTAGATACTCATACTTGATTAGCCATTTATTATGAATTTCTCTAATCTTATCCATCGAACATTTTGTCTCCTAAATAAAAACCATATCTGGTTTTTCTTCTTTTATTCTATTACTGAGATTTCTTTGTTTCCTTCTATTTCTTATGCCTCTAATACTCCAATTTGTGAGCTTCATTAAGAAAGGTTTGTAAAGGAATAACTGGTGAGACCTTTCATCTTACCTGAGTTGATCAAGAGTTTCCCACATTCGTTCAGCAACTCATTCTGTCTTTTTCTTCCTCTTTTCTTGCCTAGGTTCTTTGGAGATTGTGCCTATATCTCCTCCATCATTTTGACCCCTCTATGCTCCTGGATTTCATGATTTATTTTGACTCCAGAGCCCTTCGGTTGTGATATCCATAGGAAGAGCTGTTGAACCTTATCATATTCCTCTTTTCGCAGGGAGTCCACTCCTTTGGTCGTCCCTTCTTCCAAAAATTTCTCTAGATCTAGATTTTCCCTTTCTAGAATCTCTTGCAGTTCACGGTCCTCCATTCCTGCCTCACTTGGAGTCATCTCATGGTCCCTACTTATCTCCATAATGCTTCGCAGATCCTCCTTTTGTTGGCTGTTTTCGATGATATCTTCCATGCTAGCATCCCATTCCTTCTGCGTGATAATGTTCTCCATTTCCTAGTTCGTTTCTTTATTTCCATCTTCTTCTTCTAGGATCGTAAAGCTATAATGGCTTGGTATTCTTTCCTCATTGATCTTTTTTGTGGCCACTTCCCGCCTTTCCCTTTGCCCCCAACCTTGGTGAAACCCTCTAGATTTTTATCCGCAGTGGTTTTCACAACTTCTCTCCATATTGTTTGTTGGGCAGTCTCTGAATAGATGCCCATGTTCATGGCATTTGCGGCACCTAAATGGGATGTGCTCATAGTCCACTGCCTGCACCCATTCTTCATCATATACTTCTAAAATTAGCACGTTTGGAAGTGCTCCAGATAAGTCCATTTCCACACATATCCAGGTGAAGGAGGTGTATTTTCCTTTCAAAGTCGCATTTGAGATCTTTAGAAAATGCCCCAATTTGTTGCCTATTATTTTCAGAGATTCCGATAGCCAATAATCCAAAGGAAGGGAGTATAGTTTAATCCATACCGGTACCAATGTGAATGTTTCGCATTCTGGGACAAAGTTCATCATCCATGGCCACATGTAGAGGCCTGTAGCTGCATAGAAATATGGTCCTCCTTCGAACACTCTATCTTTATCCTCAAGGCTTGTGAACACTATTGTGAAGAAGCCCTTAGATCCCAGATGAAGGTTTATTTCCCCCTTTGGTTTCCAGTGGCTCCTTATCCATAGATGCAACCCCCTCTTTGTCAGCCATATCCCCATGAATTTTCATATATTTGCATATTGCACCATATGATCCCTATGCGCTTGTAGTGCTGGGTCACTTAAGATGACCCAAGGAATGACGTTCGACTTGGGTTTGCATACCCTAGTTGTCTTTATAGAAGTAGTTTTTTGACTGCTACCCTTTTTCTCCTTCTCCTTACTAGCTTCCTGCTGATTCCCTTCCTGTTCATGAGGCCTGTTTCTTCCCAATATTTCCATGTTAATTTCCTTCGTTGTTTTCTCTAGAGGTTTCTTGAAACATTGTTTTCTAGCATCCTTGCTTCTATTCGTGATTGCTTGACTGTAGGAGGTCGCAGCACTCCCCCCTGCACCTCCTGCCATGGTACCCAACATCAAACCCTAACGCCAACCCTAGATCCAGTTGTAGAGCCTCCACCATCGCCTACTAGAAATTTTTAGTATAATTATATTAATTATTATTTTATTATTATTATATAATACTAATATATTATTAATAATAATAATATTAGTATATTATTATTATAATAATATATTGATAATATAATATTATTATAATAATACAAATAATTGTTATATTATTTTTATAATTTTATAATTTATTAATATAATATATATATTAAATATATAAATAATTTGGTCGTTAATATTTATATAGTTATTAATAATCCTAAATAGTTGGTGTTTAAAAAAATACCCATAATAATTATTAATGTGGTTGATATAAGCCTATAGCCATTGAACTGTCTCTTGTTTCAACAAGCCAGTTCAGAGTGGATTTTCAGAAGCTTAGCTGGAAGGCGAAGACAAAAATGGAGTTAGGTTATACTCTGCGTGCAAATGGTTCTCAGGTTTCAGTGGCCAACTTTGCCTCCTTGGAGAGCCCAAAGAACAGGCACAAAGACCCTTGTACAAGGATGAAAGGACTGGGCTGGGCTTGCGCGACTACTCCTCCCGACTTACCCAGCGAGCTCCCTACAGACTGCCCCCCCAGGTCATCCTCATGTAGCCACTCGTTGCCCGGACGATTTCTGGCTCCCCGGCGACTTTGGAAGACTTCAAAAACTGGGCAGATTCGAACACAAGAGATGGTCTTCGATGGCGTTCTGCTTATCAACTACACAGAGAGTCAGGCTCGGCCTTCTCTAGCTTGAGGCCGGCTGCAAGGGGTTCTGCGGTGGCCATAGGGTGATTTTAGCGCTCCATTCACTCTCCAAAAGCTTAATGTTCTTGTGCCCTCTACGGCGGCAAGGGGCCTGAACCATTGCATGCCTTCTAAGAAGCTATAGGACAACATTTGTTGGGAAGAGGGGTTTTTGGCACACCCCATATCTGTTTAGCTCAAGACATTACGTTCAGTCCAACTCTTAGAGAAGATCGACCCTCACCCTCCTACACGGATAGTCTCTGCCATTAAAGGTGAACCTGCCTCCTCGCACTAGAAGGATTAGCCGAGACTTAAGAACCAGGTAAGCCCACTTTGTTTTCAAATTTTTTTAAAAACTCCAGATGGGGTTTTTGGCATACTCTGGGTCAAAAACACAGATACAGTTCTAGATCTGAGACAACACATCATGTCGAAATTCAAATACCCTGGCCATTCTCAGAGCTTGAATTTTGAAGGTAAAATACTACAGGACCAACAGCCCTTGACGCTGTATCATATCCATGCTAATTCCATCATCATTCTAAACCTAAGAATGCGCGGGGGGGCTACATCCAAGGGTAGAATAGGGCTGGGAAGCAGCACACAGCTAGGTTCAAGATCAAAACAGAAGCAAGCACATGAGGGTCTATCATTCAAGAACATTCTACAGGGGAAAAATAAATCCCCTGAACCATCCCAACAAGCAGGAAATGCTCCAAACCGTTATATAGTGGAGTAGCTGAATTACAACCTAGAATTAAATATTGATTTGCCAGAATTTGATGGGTAATGCACCTCTCTTGAATCTCTAGCAATTATTTGTCAATTTAACTGTTTCTAGCCAAAACCAGTAGAGCTCTTCCATTGGATTTTAACAAACTGGTCATTAGAATGCGACATCCACTTCTGCTCCAAAGGATTCTTTGTTGTAAAATTCCCATCCCCTGAAGCTAGAGACAAAATTCTACAGGAAGGACCTTGGTTCTGGGGTTCAACTAGCTTGTTTACCACTCCTTGGTTCCCCGACTTCGACGCAAACACCATGGTCATCTCCAAAATTCTAGTCTGGGTCTGAATGCACAACCTTCCCCTTCATTTCTGGGAGGACATAGTTCTGGCTAGTATTGGCAACAGCCTTGGACAGTACATAAGAAAGGACTCCCAAAGAATAGAGGAAAGGATTTTCACCTACGCACGCATATGCGTAGAGGTAGACCTCAGCAAAGGGCTTCCGGACAACATCCGACTAATTCACAATAAGCGAATTTGGACACAGAACTTGGATTATGAGAACAAAACTTTCAGATGCAGGAATTGTAGACAAACAGGGCATTTACACAACGTGTGTCCAGAAGCCAAAAAGGACACCAAAAGGAAAAAGAATCTCGGGAAAAAAACGCAAAGGTTGGCAATACCCCCCACCTAAAACTAAAGAGGGGGAGGATGAAGCTCTGGATGAACCATCCCCACAAGAGGAAAGTTGGAACCCAATGGAACCTATTACACATGGGGGATCTCCACAAGACCAATCAGATGCCAAGAACCACAGGGTGCAGGCCGACTTGATCCCTGACGAGGGGGACATCAGTGGGAATAAGCGCTTCCACACATCAGATAACTCGGACTTTGACAAGGACAACGCCAAATTGGAGGCAGGAAACTATCTTGCTCTTGTCTCTTCGACGCCATCCCAAGGGGAATGGCACAGGGAAGAGAAAAAGAAGGGACGGAAAGCTTAGCTTCCCCCACCATGTATTTCTATCTTGTTTCTTTTGCTTTTCTCTAGCCTATCATTTGGTCTCTGACTTGATGATGCGATCTCTAGCCAATACAACATGTAATTTTGTTATTTATTAATCAAAACTACGCTTTTTTCTATGGAAAAAAAGCCTATAGCCATATATCAACCACGTTGGAAAATGTAGTTGTATTTATGTTTCATATAAGTCTATCGAAGTTTATCAATCACATTGGTAAATGTGGTTGTGCTAGTTATATAAATAGAAGTATGGATTTACATCAAACCAACCGATTGTGAATCACATTCTCCATGGTATCATGCTTCTTGCCCCAAAAAAAACTAAATGATATCATGTTTTCTAGTCAGCAAAAACCAGTGGATGGTACACCTCCAAAAACATTCACTAATAAAAATGCATGGAATCTACTTTTCATCCCATAAATATTTACTGAATAAGGATGTTGGAGAGTAGAATAATGTTAAAAAATCTAATTCCAATCATTTTCTAGGCGTCATAACTATTCATCCAAGTCTCATAATTAAATAGAATTCAATTTCTAGTAAGTGATTACTGATCTCAGCTTCTATCTAGCTATTCGAGGGAAAAAACTAATGTGTTATTACATATATAATAAATATGTCTCGAACCCAATTCGACGGGTCTGCATATGGATCTCTCGGGACCCGGGTATCGTTTATCAATGGGAGCAAGGGGCGTTATATCCAAACTATACTGACGGTTATACGGCTGATGCGACCCGCAGGCCAGCGAGAGCAGTCGTTCATTTATTCGTGATGTCTCTTATGTAATCCAGTTTGGGAATATTGAAGAAAGCATATATGCTCCACAATATTTAGGCCGATAAGCTTTTTCTTCTGAATAAGTTAAAGAGCCATTTTCGTCTCCTTCCTTTTTGGTTATGCTTATGACATGTGTCCAATACGTTAAACTGTGATTTGTTAATATTTTAGACCACTGACATGTGCAATTGCTTTACGCAGATAAATTTGCGCGTGTCTCCACGTCCCGCACATGTGAAACTGCTTTTTCCAACCGCCAAAACAGTCATGTTGTTTTGCATCTATCAGAACTTCAGTCGCAGAAGTATTTACCGATTTGGGTTCCATTTTGAGCATATTCCTGGATGCTGGCACACACCATACGTGATATATGGATGATATGTATTTATATTCTCACACACAACAAGAATCCACAATTTTGTATTATAATGTATGAATCCTTCTAAACATGAAGCTCAAACCTTTTTTTACTTCAGTCGCATTTTATTTACCGATTTGGGTTCCATTTTGAGCATATTCCTGGATGCTGGCACACACCATACGTGATATATGGAAGATATGTATTTATATTCTCACACACAACAAGAATCCACAATTTTGTATTATAATGTATGAATCCTTCTAAACATGAAGCTCAAACCTTTTTTTAAGCCAGTGTGTCAATTAACGAGAATATCGGACATCAGGGAGGAGCGAAAGGAGCGGCAAGGAAGACGCTGCAGGGCCTAGGGTTTCCACCAGGCATCGCTGCAGAGCTCCCTCTGTTTCACGACCCGCAGGCAAAGTAGCTTGGCAGCGACGCGAGTTCGGATATATCTTGTACCTGGTCTTTTGTTTTTCCTCTGAGCGGGGGCGAGGTGGCTCCCATGTCGCCTCTACCCCGGGACTGGCGTCTGCTCCGGTGGGGTTTTCTCCTTAGCGGCGGCAGTTGGATGTTGTCTTGGCCGCTCGCGAGCTATCCTTTTGATGCGTTGAGGCAACTGGGGCGTAGATTCTGACTCAGCACCGTTTCGTGCCGCAACAATGGCTGCTTTCATGGGGTTTCTGCCGGCTTGGGTAGATGTTTGGGGCAGTTGTTCTACCTGTGGTTTTGTCTATTTAGGATGGAGAGTTTTGAGGGAGTGAGGAAGGAGTGGCTACCTCTGGCGGCTCTTTTTTTCATTTTGTGTTTCTCTTTCTTGTTTCTGTGGCTAGTTTGCCTTTTTTTTTTCTGGCTTGTGGTGCATTGGCGCTGCATCTTTTTCTGGATATTGCACCTCTGCTCTATTTTGTTGTATTTTTGTTATAGGTTTGGGTATCCTCTACTGTTTGTTTTTTGTTGCAGATTTGCCCGGGTTTAACATACTCTTTGTTTTGCTGCCTTGTTCGAAGGTTTTTCAGGTATTTTTTTGGAGTATTTTTATAAGTGGCACTAACATGTTTCTGGGTATGCCTTTAAACATTCTACAATATAACTTAAATGAATATTACAAAATTTTCTCCACAGGAAAAAAATGAAGCCTAACCTTTTTGATGTAGGAATAATTTTGTTATAACAAAAGAGAAAGACTTCTCCTGTGGGAACTGATCTAGAAACGGCCGACTCATTGTCATGGGCTGCCATGGGCCAATCTCTAAGGTTCTAACTAATCCAATCTGTTTTTTTTGCCTTTGGAATGAAATTAAATGCATTTGAACTTTACTTCTTAAGTTTGGGTAACTCTTCGTTTTTTTTAAATATTTTCTATAGAATTTTCATTATTGAAATTTAATACTTCAAAATGTTTTCCGTTTGTGATTTCTGGGGAAAAAAAAAAAAAAAAACACCACGAACATATCTGTTGTCATGAAGCACGATGAACTTATCTAATGAAAGTTAAATTTCTTAGTCTGTAGATATAAACATATACTATCGTTCACCCATGCCAAACTTTAAAAACCATTTGACCAAGTTGTTTAATTTTATCAAATATGTTGCATATCATGATAATTTAATTAATAATGTTTATTTCGAATTTATTTAAGTATTTTTTTCAATTTAATTTCAAAAATGTTATAATATTACATTAAAATA
>APFE030404384.1:18031-38955 GCA_000404065.3 Pinus taeda
AATTAAAAAGAAAAATCAAATTATATAACATTTTAATAAAAAGAAATATAATGTCAACAATAAAATATTCATAATAGTATCTTTACTTCTTTAATGGACTAAGAAAATCATCCTTAATACATTTTATCATCATTAATATATTAAAGATTTAAAATAAATCACCCCACTTAGGATAAGATTCTATTGTTATCAGGATTAACAATTTTTTATGACATGTTATCATTAACAATATCAAATCAATTATAAAGTAAATCATTTCACTAAATTAACTTCATTGTTAGTTTTATGAGATTAAGTTAGGTGTCCATTTGTAATAACAGTGAAATCTAATCTCTTTATATAAGGCCTTAACCTTTCAATCAAGACTTGTAAAATTTCCAATGGAATAATTTCTTTGTTTTTATTTGATATAATTTTCTAAATAATCTATAGGATAAGTTTTCCATTTTCCTAACTTTTTAAGATTTTCAATGAATAAATTTAAAAAATATTCTAAAAATTAAAATATTATTAATATTGTTTTATTTGTTGTAGTAATTTTATACAAAAAATAAATCATTATATTATATTATTATAATATAATTATTTTTATTAATAAAGTTATTACACGAAAATAAATAAAAAATTAGAAAGATTATATGCATAAAGCAAGGGAAGTAAATTTAGTTTGGAAAAGCTTGTTTAAATGTCCAGAAAGTGTCAAACTCATGGATAGAATCTTTTATGTTTTATTTTGCATTATCATTTTTATTAAAGTGATCTATGATGTACTATGAAAACATGCAGATATGTTTTGTTGCAGTTTTCATTAACTGCAATCCTCATAGATTTATGACCACCATTTTATTAAAAAAAATGTGATACACAAGAGCCAATGTGAAGTTTAAGGAAAATTGCATCATCTATAATTAAATTTTACAAACCAAAGTTCACTTATTATTTGCTTGGCCGTTGTGTATCACATTTAACAATGTTTTCATTAACTGCAATCCCCACAAATTCATGACCACCATTTTATTAAAAAAAATGTGATACACAAAGGTCAATGTGAAGTTCAAGAGGACATTTGCATCATCCAAAATTCAACCTTGCAAACCAAAGTTCACTTATTATTTTCTTGACTGTTTTGTATCACATTTAACAATGTTTTCATTAACTGTAATCCCCACATATTCATGACCACCATTTAAAAAAAAAAATGTGATACACAACGGTCAATGTGAAGTTCAAGGACAATTGCATCATCCCAGATTCAATCTTACAAACCAAAGTTCACTTATTATTTGCTTGATTATGGAAACCAAAATACAAAATTTTCAATTTAACAATCTTATCGGCCTCTCTTTGTACTTTTTAGGGAAATTGCTAGTTTATCATTTCTTCACAAGGGAAGCCCTGTAGTCAAAAAATCCCACGAATAAAAAAAAAATGGAAAATTTGGCAAGAGTGAATTTTTTTTTAGATCTAGGTTAAGCTGTACTGATTTTATGTACACCAAAGTTCTTGATGACCTTAATCCATTTCCACCATCAAAAAAAAAATCAAATACTTTGTCATTTTGATTTTTAAATTTATTTTACTAGAAAAACAATATTCATCCATTGTACTATTTTTTATTCTACCAGTATCATGTCTTCCCAATAGAGGTCCCTGGTAAGGCATACTAGACTAATTAATAATAATTGATTGAAGTGAGAACTAAGTAAACCATGGTACGTATTAGCCCCTGAGATGCAGTGCTACTATTTTTAGCGGAAATGCCCCTTGCTTTAGCTCCG
This sequence comes from Pinus taeda, assembly GCA_000404065.3. Taxonomy (NCBI): domain Eukaryota; kingdom Viridiplantae; phylum Streptophyta; class Pinopsida; order Pinales; family Pinaceae; genus Pinus; species Pinus taeda. The sequence goes on from APFE030404384.1 coordinate 19,810, forward strand.
ACGGCCACATTCCTCTTGCTTTGCTTTGGCCATAAGCCGAACTTCAAAAATATTACTCCCGCATCTATAATTGCATTGGGTCCTGATCCAAATGGATCCAAATATGCTCTCTAAGTCTTCAAAGTCTCGTAAAATCATGCCAAAGATCAAAACAACCACATGAGAATAGCCCTTGGAATGGCGGAGAAACACTATTGGGAGGCTAGAAACACGTAAAAACAATGAAAAATAGAGTATCGAAGGCATAAATAAGTGAAGGCACAGTAGCCGTCAGATTTGGCCGATCAACGGTCCAGATCTGATCGACAAATCACAATCAGCAACCATAACAGAGCGCTTACAATGGCTCGGGGCTATCGCGATATGTGATTGCGACTAATTGCATCGAGATATCGCAATCAGAGAAACATTATGGAGCGAGGCCTATAACCATACATGTATGCGATGCGATTAGCCGGACCTGATGGTTATATAAACATTATTGCATAGATTTTGAGATTCGCCGAGAGGAGTTTTTTAATGTATTTTCACATATTTCGTTATTTAACGAAATACAAAGAAATAGCGCTAATGCGATAAGACCCAGACCCGAAAGGGTTCGTGAAGGGAAATATATAATATTTGAAGTCTAGAGGGAGCCAATTTTCACATTATTTTCACAACTTTTAACGTATTTTTTAAATACAAAGGAGCAAGGCCGAAGCGACTTGTGATAGTGATGAGGACAGACCCAATAGAGGAGTAGACCATACTTAAGGACTTTTGAAGTCCAGAATGAACAGAGTTTTGGCGGAATTTCACAGTGTTGCAGCGTTTCTCTGTGTAAAACAGAAAACAATCGTTTTTGGTATTCGAAAGGATTCAAAGGCTCAAAGACCCATTCTGGTATAGTACAGAGCCCAGGAGACAGATGGCTGGAAGGGGAAAACGCCACAACACGATGTAGCCCACAACAGAAGCGATCATGGAGCATCGCTAGCACGAGCGAGCCACCTCACAACGCGAAAAGTTTACCAGAATTTGGTTACTGTGTTGTTAGAAAAAGAGACCTCCGAGCTCATGTATGACAACTTATGGCATCAAGTAGTTAAAAAAGACAGAGGGGATAGATTAAGACATCTGTAGCCTCAAAGGTTTCGAGAGCATTGTAAAAAGCCTATAAATAGCTGAAAGTTCAAAGTAATAGAGGTTCAACTTTTGGAGACTGTGGAGACTCTACTACTCTAAACATATCACCTTCATTCCAGTAATACAAGCTTCTTTTGTTGTTATATGTTCAATCACCATCTTTCTCTCTGTTCTAAGCTTGCACTTGAATGGGTTATTCATGTTTTCTTCTGTGTCGAATGCCAGATAATTGTCATCTTATCTCTGCATTGATAAATTAGATTTGTAAGCTTCATTTGCTTTCTATAGCTAGCCATTCATATGTGTTTATGTATGCATCTACTGGTACAATCAGTATTCACCATCTATCCATTAAATCTATAATATATTGAGCATTAGTAGTTGAAAGCCTTGTCAAGCTAAGCGTGTTCATGCATGTTTTGAGCGAAATAGAGTTGAAACTGTCATCTGACTTGATCCAAACCCCAATCCATTCCAATAGTTCAGAGAACGATATTAAAGATTTATATGTTTCCAGCAATCTCTGAGCTACAACCTAAGAGAGCTTCCTGGAGTGCTAACATAATTGGAATCATTGCCGAGGAGAGGAGACTGAAGCTCAGCTTCCCTGGGAGACAACATAGATCCAACTTTGATGATAGACAAAGTCTGGACGCTTTTTCAGTTGTAATCATCTATGCGGTGACTCTACTAGAGGATGAACCTCTTGGCGACTCCACTTCATAGTTCTGGCTCAGTTTGTGAGGCATACTCAAAGAAATCCTCAGAAGCCACAAGATGATCGAGTACTTGACCCTGAAAGAATCATCAAAGAAAGAAAGGCATTGCAAAAAGGAGCATCAGGTTCAGGTAGTTCTAAACAATATTCTATATCTCTGCAAGAAAATCCTCTAATAGAACAAATATATGTTGAGAGTATAACTTCTAATACTAGTAGTGAAGAAAAGATCTCGAAGATTCATAGAGCTCCTTATTCTTTAGGTTATCCTTTCATTGTAAGCCCAAAGGAATCCTCGCCTCCTATCCATCATACTCCTTTAGTCTTATTAGTCACTCCTCAAACCTCTATCATTCAGACTTCCAGTACCCTTATAGCCACCACAGCTATGGTAGGTCCACAAGCACCTACCAAAATGGAAAGAATCATAGTTGCTAGGTATGGAACTCTAGTACTGCCCACTCCTTTGGATGCCATACCTACTGGGGAATATCAGAAGTATAGGCCTATGTTCACTGGGACTGAAGGTGTTTCAGCTGAGGAACATCTTGAATCATTCTATAGCTATGATGATAACCTGGACATTAGTGAAGATGATGTATGGATGAGAGTCTTTGTCCAAAGTCTAGATGGAGAGGCTAAAAAATGGTTCAGAGAACTGACCCCAAGGTCTATAACAGATATTGAGGCTTTACATGATGCATTCCTAAAACATTGGTGGGATAAGAAGGATCTACTCTACTACCACACCGAGTTTGGGAACTTAAAGAGGGAAAATGGTGAGTTGTTGTCTGATTCTAATAAGAGGTTTAACCGCATGTACAACAAGATACCAGTTGAAGTAAAACCCATCACTGCCTCTGCCAAACTCACCTATGTCAGTGCCTTTGATTCTGACTTCTATCTCCTATTGAGGGTGAGGTGATGTGCTACCTTGGCTGATATGCAATATGCAACCTTGGAAGTAGAATCAAACATCATGGCTGTGGAGAAGCTCAAGGGAAATGTTGATAGAAGGAGACAGAGGGGTGAATCTTCATCATCTTCAAATCCTAAGATAGATAAAATGACCAAGATGATAGAGTCATTAGCCTCTGAAATATCCAAAATAAATGTTGAGCAACACCCTGGGAAAAGAAGAGTTCCTAATACCTTTTCTCCTACAAATCCAAATCCATATAGAAGAGCTAATGAGCAGTTATAGATTTTGCAAAGAAGCAAAGATGCCAATGAATACCAAAGGGTGAAGACCCCTTTCCAGAATGTAGTCATGGAAGAAGAGCAGTTTGAAGAAGATGATGAGATCCATTGTCTAGAAGACAAAGACAGTGCCTTCCTTTTTACCTCAGTTGCATATGAAAAGTCATTATTCAATGACTAGATCAACCAAGAATAGGATGGTGAAGCTATTATGCAAACTGAAGATCGACACATATATGATTTGAGGTTGAAGATGAATAATGCCAAGGAAACTCCTATTCAAAGAGTTGTTGTCCCTGCAGTAAAACAACCTAAAAAGCAGAAACGACTGGTAGTTTATCCCATCATCCTCAAAGCTCTAGCTCATGAGGTAAGAGGCCTTTACAAGTCTCCTTTTCCTTTCAGTTTTGAATCAGAAATTTAGAAGTTATGCATACCTATATCTCTAATTGAACTAGCGAATAATGAGTCCTTCAAGAGATCTATCCTTGAGGCCCTTGAGCCTAAAGATATCCAAGCCTCCAGTGACTATGTAAATCTACAAGACGACAAACCAGCTGTCATTCTCAGCCCAATGATTGAAAATTGTGATGAAAAATCCCCATCATTCTATGTCTCTTTGACTATCCATGACAAAATCCTTCACAACTACCTTCTGGACATAGGATCCAGCCATAATCTAATGTCGAAGGCTATCATGGATGAGTTGGGTCTTGACATTACCAAGTCTTATCATGACTTGTTTTCTTTTGAGTCTAGAAAAGTGAAATGTTTGGGATTAATCAAAGACCTAGCCATCACCTTGTCTCAACTGTCCATCAAGAGCATGATGATGGATATTGTGGTAGCAGATGTACCCCCCAAGTTTGGCATGTTTCTCTCCAGAGGTTGGATCAAGAGATTAGGTGGAACATTGCAAAATGATCTATCCTATGCTATTGTCCCAGTTTTTGGAGGTGAGAATAGGAGATTATACAGAGAAGCTCAGTTGGCTTATATCATCGGTGATGAAAGGAATCCCACTAATCATCCCATCTATGTTGTCGACACTGACTTTGGAGCCTGTATTCTTCAGATTGAAGAATCCCAGTTGGCTTCCACGCAGCTTAAGAAACCAATTTTCCAGATTACAGAAGAAGAAGGCCCACAAATTTGGTACATGTTGTTTGATGGAGCTTGCTCTAAGGAAGCTGCAGGGGTAGGTGTAGTCCTTGTGTCCCCCACACAAGAATGCATTCATTTATCTTTCAAGTTAACTTTTCAAGTCACAAATAACATAGAAGAGTATGAAGCCTTGATATTGGGCTCAAACACTGCTAAAAAAATGGGGATCAAAGATCTGAAGGTGTTTGGAGATGCAGACCTTATCATTCAGCAAGTCAACAAAAATTTCCAAGCAAAGCATCCAAGGCTGAAAGCATGCAGAGATGAGGTATGGAAGCTCAAGGATTCTTTTAATAGTTTCATCATTTGTTACATCCCTAGAATGAATAACCAGCTTGTCGATTCCCTTGTTGTGTCTGCTAGCACGTTTATTCCTCCTTTGACTCCTAAATTGACTTATGAATTTCAGGTGAAATATAGACCATCTCTGCCTGAAAATGTCAAATACTAGAAAGTTTTTGAAGATGATGATGAAATTAATAAGTTTTTACAAGTCATTGATGAATTTTTTGAAATGCACATTGACCAAGAAAATGAAACCATTTAAGAATGCAACTAGTCCAAGCTAAAGGACGAGATTGGCCAGGAAAGCATTGTTCAGTTTCCTAGTAACTATATACCCAAAGGATTGGTGACCCTAGAAAAGTTGTTTGATTATAATGATGTACCTTATAAGCCTGCCAAAAAATAAAACGAGTATGTTGTTCATAGACACAATGTAGGGAATCCAACCCATCCAAAGTACATAAATCTGTCCACTCACTTGTCTTCTACCCAAAGTTCCGAGTATTTCATCCTGATGAAATAATTTTCTGGTATTTTTGCTTGGGAATATAGTGATCTTAAGACTTATGATACCAACATCATTCAACATAAGATTCCACTAGAGAAGAACACCATCCCTTTTAAGTAGAAATTAAGATCTATCAACCCTCTCATATTGCCTTTGATTGAAAAGGAAATCAAGAAGCTGCTATATGCCAATATCATAGTTCCCCTAAGGTATTCAAAGTGGATAGCTAACCTTGTGGTAGTAAGAAAGAAGAATGGAGAAATTAGGATTTGTGTTAACTTCAGGAATCTGAACAAGTTCTCTAAAAAAGACAACTACCCCTTGCCTAAGATGGAACACTTGTTGCAAAAAGTTTCAGGGGCTAGAGTCGTCTTTTTTAGATGGATTTTCAGGTTACAATCAGATTGTCGTACATCCAGAAGATCAGGAAAAGGTTGCCTTCACTACTCGTTGGGGCACTTTCATGTACTCCAAGATGCCTTTCAGACTGATGAATGTTGGGGCTACTTTTCAAAGGGCCATGGACATAGCCTTTGTGGGAGAAAAGGATAAGTTTTTCCTTATTTACCTTGATGACATAACAGTCTTTTTCAACAGTCACAAGGACCATTTGCAGCATTTGAAGAAGGTGTTTCTAAAGTGCAGACAGTTTGGAATTTCTGTGAACCCAAAGAAGTCACAATTTTCTCTAGAAGAAGGCAAACTGCTGGGACATATTGTTTTTGCTGAAGGTGTGAAGATCGATCTAGTAAGAGTTCAAGCAATTCAGACATTGTCCATCCCAAGGTCAAAAAGGGACATTCAATCTTTCCAAGGTAAGATTAACTTTGCCAGGAGGTTTATTCCAAACTTCACAAAGCTAGTGAAGCACATCACTTCCATGTTGAAGAAAGGATCAGAAATAAAATGGAGAGATGGTGCAAGATGCTCTTTTGAAGCCATCAAACAAGCTATCATGGAAGCTCCCACTCTAAATAGCCCAGATTATACCATGGAGTTTATATCTTCTCTTTGCCTCTTATGATACACTTGCAGCAATTCTACTGCAAAAAAATGATGAAGGTGTAGAGCACCCTGTGGCATTTTTCAACAAAATTCTAAGGGATTCTGAACTAAGGTATCACCTTATTGAAAAACAAGCTTATGCTCTCGTAAAATCTTTAAAGGCATTCATTATTTATATTCTGCATTCCAAAGTGACTGCATATGTATCGTCGGCCTCAGTAAAAGATGTTCTAACTCAACTAGATATTGATGGAAAGAGAGCTAAATGGATTGCAAAATTCATAGAGTTCAACATCGAGTTGAAGCCCACCAAGCTTGTCAACGGACAGGACTTGGCTAAGCTTATGGCTGAAGAAAATTGCAATTTATTAGACATCAATTGCATGGGTTCAAATTCAGGTGGTGAGCGGATAGAGGAAGTAGCAGAAGAGCAAGAGAAGAATCAGTCTTTGGCTAAAAAATCTAGCCACCTGTGAATGGTATTCCAGTGTAGTTCATTTTTTGCAGAAGTTAGTGCATAGCTCAAGTCAAGCCTGGGCCATTAAGCTCAGATCAGCCAAATTCTGCATTAATGAAAACCTACTCTATTAGAAAGACCCATCAAGGATCCTCTTGAGATGTCTAGACAAAGGACAATTTGTGGAAGTCATGCACCAGTTCCATTCTAGCATCTGTAGAGGGCATCATTATTGGAAAACTACGACCCATAAGATCCTGAGCGCTGGGTATTATTGGCCTACTCTGTTCTCTGATGTGTTTTCTTTTGTGAAATCTTGTGACAAATGACAGAGGTTTACAGGAAGACAACAACTAAAATCTCTACCCTTGAAGCCAGTACAAGTCAATGGTCCCTTCCAATAGTGGGGCTTGGACTTCATAAGTGAGATCAATCCACATTCCAATGGCCATCACAAATGGATCTTGATAGCCACTGATTATTTCACCAAATGGATTAAGGCCATACCCACTAAAAATTCTAATCATCGGGTTATCATAGAGTTCTTGAATGAGAATATTTTCACTAGATTTGGTTGCCCAACCAAACTAGTCACTGATAATGCAGCAGCTTTCAGGGCAAAAGAATTGGTGGACATGTGTGAATCCATGGCCATTCAATTGGTGCATTCTACCTCATATTACCCTCAAGGCAATGGCCTCGCAGATTCATCTAACAAGAGTCTTGTAAGGATAATCAAAAAACTGCTTGAGGACAACAAAAAGAACTGGAATTCCAAGTTGAAGTTTGCACTGTGGGCTGATAGAGTTACCAACAAGAAGTCCATATGAAATTCTCCATTTAAGCTAGTTTATGGTGCTAATGTTATTTTTCCTATCCAGTTGATTCTCCCTATGGCCAAATTCTTGCAAGAAGAACAGGATGAAGAGAATGACATAGCGAGGAGAATGAGTAACTTGGTTGAATTACAGCAAATTAGAGAACAACTGGTTGAGAAGTCAAGAATTCATCAAAAGAAGATCAAAGAAACCTTTGATAGAAAGGCAAAAATGGACAATTTTCAGGTTGGTCATTAGGTTCTCAAATGAGATGCATTGAAGGAAAAAAAGGGCAACCATCGTAAATTTGATGCCTTATGGACAGGACCGTTTGTCATTTCTCAAGTTCAAATGAACAATACTTTCATTTTGCACAATTTGGAGGGGGAAGGTGTTTTTGATGGCCCAGTCAATGGGCAGTTTTGAAACTTTACTTCATATGAGGCTTTAAGGCCTTAGTATTGTAATAGGTTTTTTTCAGTTTTTGTTTTCTATGCAAATAAACTCCATGCCCAATGGAACACTAGGAAATAATTTTTTTTTTGTTGTTACTAGAAATGCAGTAGTCTGCAATTCTTGAAACCTCACCGGGAGGCTTTCATCCCCAAAAGGAGTCAATGTTAGCCCTTGAGATGCAGTGCTACTATTTTTAGCAGAAATGTCCCCTGTTTTAGCTTCGACGGCCACGTCTCCTCTTGCTCCGCTTTGGCCATAAGCCAGAATTAAAAAATATTACTCCCGCATCTATAATTGCATCGGATCTTGATCCAAATGGATCCAAATATGCTCTCTAAGTCTTCAAAATCTCGTAAATTAGATTAGATTAGTAAGCTGCATTTTCTTTCTGTAGCTAGCCATTCATATGTGTTTATGTTTGCATCTGCTGGTACAGTCGGTATTCTCCATCTATCCATTGAATCTATAATCTATTGAGCATTAGTGGTTGAAATCCTTGTCAAGCTGAGAGTGTTCATGCATGTTTTGAGTGAAATAGAGTTGAAACGGTCATCTAACTTTATCCAAACCCCAATCCATTCCAATAGTTTAGAGAACGATATTGAAAATTTATATGTTTCCAGGCATTTTCGAACTACAGCCTAGAAGAGCCTCCTGGAGTGCTAACAGTACCCATGGTGTCAATATCATGCCTTCCCAATAGACAATAGTTGACTGAATTGAGAACCAAGTAAACCATGGTATCGATGGTGTCAATATCATATCTTCCCAATAGAGGTCCCTCGTAAGGCATATTGGACTAATTAATAATAGCTTATTGAAGTGAAAACTAAGTAAACCGTGGTACCGATGGTGGTATTTTTGTGAGCCTAATTAATGATATCTGATATCATATCTTTAAAATATATGGATATGCATGAACACGTAAATGCATAAATTTTTCTCCACGTGATTTTTCTCTCCACATAAATAGTATAATAAACATCAAACATTTAGAAAACTTTAATAATCACTAATTTTTATCACCCATTTGATCTATTAGCTCAGTTGATAAAGTCTTGTGCTACTAATGCGTAGGTTGTGGGTTTGACACCTGACCTATTAGCTGAGTTGATTCGAGCATTGTGCTACTAATGCGAAGGTCGCAAGTACGAGATTAGCTTAAGTCTTTATATTTTTCTGTAGATAGTACTTAAATCACTGGAGTTAAATGCAGGTCATTGTTTTGAAAATAAATTTGTAATAACCATTATATCCTTCCATAAGGCAACAATTTTTGCTCCCATATATTTTTTTAGTGCAAGACATTATATATTTTCAAGTACTCCATATTGTGATGTTTACTTATATTATATTTGATATTGTATTTCCTTTGTGCATAAAACATTACCATCCACTCTTTGATATGTGTAAATGATCATAAAATTTTAACATAAAGCTATAGTAACTATATTAAGGTTCGACTGTCTTCATAGAATTCGATAATATAATTTTCTGAGAGTCAAACAGAAAAGAAGTTCTGTATGCTTGCGTAAATCAAGAAATAAGGAACCAAAATATTTCGAAATGTTGTGAATAACATTTTTATGAACACATGAGAAATCACTCTTGTCTTAGTTGCTCAAGCTTGGGAGTAGCGCCACCTGATCGAATAAAGTCAACAATATGACGAGATTAAAATATAGAAAAAAAATAAATAAATTAAAAAAAAATATATATATATATATATATATATATATTTTTAATGTTTACGAAGCTAAAGATAGTCTATGGTACAGATTGCTCTTTCATCTGTTTGATGTATTAGGCCTTTTTCCTGTGAAGCTTCACAATAAATGCTCCCAGCTTTTCGTTAAATAGATTATCCCAAGAGCTAGCTGTCAGCATATCTGCATAACTTTCTCCTTTGTCTTTAAATGCCTCATATTCTAAAATGAAATGTTTTTCTGTTTCCACTTTTCCGGAAGAACAAAAAATGCATACCCTTTTCCTCCCACACTTCCTTTGGCCTTTTCCGGTGCTCTGTTTCACAACGGAGTTGATGAGAAGTAGTCCTTAACTGAGCAATAATAATTTTGGCTCTCCAAGAGATATTGGCCTCTATGTATGCTTTTGGTTGATGATTATGAGTGGGATTAAACGCTCAAATATAGTAATTTTTCTTTCTTTCTAGCTTCTTATCCTAAGTACGTTTGTGGAACTTTTCCATAACAAAAGCTTTTATCTCTTTATTGTTTATGGGACACACGTTCAAGCAAAAACCCCATTTACTAAACCATTTATTATTTTGCTGCATCCATGTTTTTATGATCTTCCACAATCTATCATTAAAGACAACCTTAGGCCATCTACCCTCTTCCATTTGCTCAATTTTTTTTAAATACCTTATGACTCGCACCATAGCAATTGTTTCAATAGGAGTAGTCCCTGTTTCATTTAACAAGATATCATAAGGAACTGCACTTTTAATCTTAAATTTGTTTGTAATCAAACGCTTCTGAAATTTCTCAATTTGTCTCCACTGCATGTCGGAGGTACTACTAGCCCACAGTTCACAACCATAGAGAATCACTGAAATCATTAGAAGCCCAAAAAGAGTTTGAGTGGTCTTCTAGTCCCATAACTCTACCTCTCTACAACTATTTTGAAAAGCATAAAATTCTTTCCAACCACCCAAAGTTCTTTCCTTTCTACAACCATGCTAGCTTAGATTTTTGTTGAAGTCAATTCCAAGGTATTTCTAATTGAAACTTATTCCAGAATGTTTCCTTCGATGTAGAACTTATGTTGGTTATGTTTTCTTTTCTTAGAGAAGACCACTACTTTCGTTTTGTTGATATTGACTTGCATCCCCACACTTCTAGAAAAATGTTCAAGGGATAGTAAGTGCTCTTGCAAACCAAGAGCCGACTTAGCAATCAGAATAAGGTCATCTACATACAAAAGAAGCCTTATAACAAACTTGCACAAATAGATACCATCACCCCCTTGTGAATTTCACCATTTTTCAAACTTTTCGATAAATAAACCAAAAAGGGTAGGAGACAGTGGGCGGCATTGCTTGACCCCGATATTGCTTCTAAAACTTTCAGAAATGCCTACTAAAGTTCTAATTTTGACTTTCACCTCTTCATGCAGCCTATGTATAGCTATTCTCAAATGTTTAGGAATCCCAAGTTCCTCCATTCTTTGCCAAAGTTTATCCCTACGAACCAAGTCAAATGCTTTTCTGAAATCAACAAAGCAACAAAAGACTTCTTCCTTTTTCTCCCAAAATTTTTCAATGATGTGCCTTAAAGTTATCCAATGATAAACTATGGAATGCTTAGGTATAAAACCTGCTTGCCTTTTAGCACGCTTATCCTTTTCTTCTGACCATTTGCTAATTTTGTTTTCTAGCATGCTTCCAAATAGCTTTGCAAAAAAAGGGGTTTATCATGATGGTCCTGTTAGCACTCCAGGAAGCTATCCTAGGTTGTAGCTCAGAGATGTCTGGAAACATATAAATCTTCAATATCATTCTCTAAACTATTGGAATGGATTTGGGTTTATATCAAGTCAAATGACTGTTTCAACTCTATTTCACTCAAAACATGCATGAACACCCTCAGCTTGACAAGGCTTTCAACCACTAACGCTCAATAGATTATAGATTCAATGGATAGATAGAGAATAATGAATATACCAGCAGATGCATACATAAACACATATGAATGGCTAGCTACTAAAGAAAATGAAGCTTACAAATTTAATTTATCAATGCAGAGATAAGATGACAATTATCTGGCATTCGACACAGAAGAAAACATGAATAACCCATTCAAGTGCAAGCTTAGAATAGAGGGAAAGATGGTGATTGAACATATAACAGCAAAAGAAGCTTGTATTACTAGAATGAAGATGATATGCTAAGAGGAGCAGAGTCTCAACAATCTCCAAAAGTTAAACCTCTATTACTTCGAACTTTCAGCCATTTATAGACTTTTTACAATGCTCTCGAACCCTCTGAGGCTCTAGATGTCCTAATCTATCCCCTATGTCTTTTTTAACTACTTGATGCCATAACTCATCATACATGAGCTCAAAGGTCTCTTTTTCTAACAACATAGTAACCAAATTTTAGTAAATTTACCACGCTGTCAGGTGGCTCGCTTGTGCCAACGATGCTCCATGATCACTTCTATTGTGCGCTGCATCGCGTTGTGGCTTTTTCCCCTTCGGGCCATCTATCTCTGGGCCTCAGTTTCCCAACCTCTGTACTCTAAAGGAATGGGTCTTCGGGCCTTTGAAATCCTTTCGAATACCAAAAATGACTGTTTTCTGTTTTACACAGAGAAACGCTGCAACACTATGAAATTCCGCTAAAACTCTGTTCATTCCAGACTTCAAAAGTCTTTAAATATGGTGTATTCCTCTATCAGGTTCGTCCTCATCGTTGTCGCAAGTCACTTTGGCCTTGCTCCTTTGTATTTTAAAAATACGTTAAAATTGTGAAAATAATGTGAAAATTGGCTCCATCCGGACTTCAAATATTATATATTTCCCTTCACGAACCCTTTCGGGTCTAGGTCTTATGAAGTCAGCGTTGTTTTTTTGTATTTCGTTAAATAACGAAATATGTGAAAATACGTTAAAAACGTCTTTCGGTGGATCCCAAATCTATGCAATAATGTTTATATAACCATCGAGTCCGACTAATCACAACGCATACATGTATGGGTATAGGCCTCATTCCATAATGTTTCTCCAATTGCGATATCGTGATGCAATTAGTCGCAATCACATATCGTGATAGCCCTAGGCCATTGTAAGCACTCTGTTGTGGTTACCGATTGCGATTTGCCGATTAGATTTGAACCGTTGATCGGCTAGATCTGACGGCCACTGTGCCTTCACTTGTTTATGCCTCTGATACTCTATTTTTCACTGTTTTTACGTGTTTTTGGCCTCCCGATAGTGTTTCTCCACCATTCTAAGGGCTCTTCTCATGGGATTATTTTGATCTTTGGCATGATTTTACGATATTTTGAAGACTTAGGGAGCATATTTGGATCAATTTGGATCAGGACCCGATGTAATTATAAATGCAGGAGTAATATTTTTGATGTCCGGATTATGGCCAAAGTGGAGCAAGAGGCGATGTGGTCGTCAGAGCTAAAACAGGTGACATTTCCGCTAAAAATAGCAGCACTGCATCTCAGGGGCTAACAAGTCCTATAATTGGAGGGATTATTGATGTCACCACTCTTGAAAAGAGGTATTGCCAGACTAGTTGTCCAATCTATGGAGAGCCCTTATTGTATGATGTTGTTGAAGATTTTTGTAATGTGAGGTGCAAGAATATTTGAGCCCCACTTTAGATATTATGCTTGGAGTTCAGCTAAGTCTTTTGCTTTTCCAACACCCAACTTCTTGACACCCATCTCTATCTCTTGTACCGTGGAGGGTTCAGTATCAGTGTTGACGAAGGGGGGAGGGTCAATCTTGGGAACCTGCTCATAGAGTTGTCTTGCATAGTCAAACCATTTAGAAGCTGTAATATTATTTCCAATTTGTATCTTTTTCAGTTGGAGCTCCTTCCAAAATAATTCGAGATTATTTTTCCCAAGGAAGATTAGTTGTTCCCTCCTTGAAACCATGAAATCAGTTTTTTTCTTGCTTAATCACTGCTTGTAAGATTTGAACTTTATGTTATTTTTGTTTGACTCTTTCCACATCCTCCTTGCCTTTTTGCATTCCTCGTCAAACCAAGCATTAACCGAAAAGCAATTTGTTTCAGACTTCTTAATTTTTGTTCTTTTGCACTTTGCAAGTGCACATTGAATTAAATGTGTTAATTCATGACTATGAAGGCTATGAATTGTAATTTTCTCCTTCTCAAAGAGCCTCTCTAGTATCATTTTGAAGGTATTACAATTTTCTGGGGTCAAAAAAATTCTGCCCTATGGGAAATTTTGTTGGACATGCTAAATTTTTTACTCTAATTGTTTCTTTCCAATCCAAGAGAAACATAAATAAATTGGCTTGTGATCTGATTTCAAATCCCACAGCTGATCTCCAACCAAAACTTTTTCCATTTTCTCAAACAAACCATGCGAGCAAATTACATAATCTATGACACTTGCTCCATTGTAAGTATTGCAAGTGAAATTACTGGACTTTGCCCATCTAGACAAGCCATTACAAATGACTAAATCAAAGGCCCCACATAGAGTAAGCAATTGTTCACTAAAGAGATTGCATCCCTTATCTTTTGAAATTCTTTCTCACTGATGATTACTTTTTTCTGTAAGCCAAATAAGGTCACAATCATCTTTACTACAAAGAATGCTAGCTTGCTCACTTGCAGTCCTAGCATTGAAATCACCCACTATAAAGACTTCACCTAGCTGAGGATATGTTGCAATATCCACTTTTAAAGTTACAAATGGATCTTTGTGGTCAAGCCCTCTACCTTTGTAGATTTTTGAAACCCGTGGTGCAAAATAGCATGTTGCAATTCTGATGTGGTTTTCATTTTATGATATTTTAAACCAAATGAATTGCTTATTTGAGTTTTTTTTCTTCTAATTGAATGAGACAACATTCTTTCTCCCTTACTAAAACCATGATACCTCAGTGCCCTTTGCCATTCCCTGCTGCCTTGTTCCATACTGCCATCTTCCAGTATCCTTCAAACAAAGGTGTCTTGCACCCTTCATGCTCATGTGTTTCTATGAGGCAAATTATGTTTCTATTTTCCGCAGTAGGCCCTATCCCAGATCCTCGCCTCCATGGGTAACCTCTGCAGTTCCAACAAACTAATCTTAAGGAAACCTGGATATGACTTGATTGCTATTTATTTTGACATGCAAGATTCGCATTTGAGTCTTTGTCCCTGTTTTCCCATACTAACCTTGCTTTCTGATTTCCTATTGAAGAGTTTGTTGCCTCTTCTTTATTACCATCTTGTTGCTTTGTTCTGGAAGGAGGTCTAGATTGCGTTATCATAGCTTTGCCTTTATAAATCCATGCTCTCTTTCCTTCATCTCTTGCTGCGCTAATCTTTAAAATTTCCTCCCTTCTTTTCTCGTGTTGTGTTGTTTTACACTTAAATCTTCTTATAGGGAAAAATGAGAACCCCTCAAGAGATGTTTCTTGATTAGAATAATATATTTATCACGCAAGCTAGGCATAATGACTTTTATGGGCCTGGCTCTCTTCCCGTTAAACTTACCCACCTCCATGCTTGGCATATTTGTCCTTGCCATAGCAATTTGTCTTTTAAGAAGTCTCTTGCAAGGTCAAGAGTACATTCATTTTTCCCATAGTCTTTCACCCCTTTAATAATTATGTTTGTTGCCCTATTTTATCTTTCCTTGCCTTCACTATCTTGCATGTTGTCAACCTGAATATTTGTTTCTCCTTCCTTATTAGTAGAATTATTAATAACTTGAGCCCAAGTTTTGGAAACTTTAGTGGAATCTTGTTTTGTTTCTTCTCTTGTGTTCTCTTCATGGTTTTTTATTTGGGCAATCATTTTCCATTTATCTTAAGATGATTTCACATTCACCACCTTTGTACTTTCCACTATTGTTTTCTTTATGTTTTGCACATTCGCTTTCATGCATTGCCATTCTGTCTTCCTTTCCTTTCTCGAGAGCGTCCTGTAGCAATGCCACTTGTTCTTTTAAAATTTTATTGTTTTCTGTTAACACCTTGTTCTCAGCCGTTATTATATGAATTTTATGATCTCTTCCCTACCCTTTGGCTTCTAAAACCTCCAACCTTTGTTTTGCGTTTAATGGTGAGAGGTGTGGATGTGAGACTATATAAGGCACAATCATTAATGACTTTTCATTTGGACTTCTTGTTGCCACGTGCTTGTGGAGGAGATTTGTTTGAGTGCTTCTTGCGAAGGACTCGATTACTTTTCTTTTTAGACTATTTCTTCTTTGTTTGCTCCCATTTTAGACGGGCTATTCTTTGTTTTAAAATGCCCGATATTGCTTGTCATTGACCTAAACCCACTTCCCAACTTTGGCAGATGAGTCAATTTTCATTTGTCCTAAATCATTTGTCTCCACATGTTCTAAAATTTCTGGTTCCTTTGTCATGTTTAAATGCATTTGATGTTGCTTGCTCCGTGTTTAATACTTCTACTGCATAAAAACTCCCTACTTTCACAATGCTCACTGCTCACTGCTAACCACAATGCTCACCACACTGCTCTGCTCATAAATACCTGAATATATGTTTTGCCGGAGGTGACTCTGGTGTGAGTGCAGCAATTTTTCAAAAGTGAATGCATTACTTTCTGGTGGCCAACAGTTATTCCCTAGTCTTGTTTTATACCGTGCGGGCTCTGGTTTGGTGGCTCTTTGCATGCGGCTATCTGCATGCATATATTTGATAAAACCATACGCTGCCAATTGCGATTTGGAAAGAGATGAGGGTCAATTGCGATTATGAGGGCCAAGAGATATGAGCTATTTTCCCCTCATCACTGATTTTGTGCCGGATTGATCTCGTTTCACACTCTTGATCAGAACGCCCTCAATCAGTATTTCATTGGTGTTTTCTGAATTCCGTTCTCTGAAGCGGAAGCTGAATTCATGCAAGTAGCAGTGAGCATCTATCTCATTTTCACAAGTGAGATGTTTTTTACGCCATATAACTATTTTCATTGTTATTGTTTGTTCTATGACATTATTCACAGTATTGCAGTGTCAAGGTTTGGTGGGGCTTCAAGGTTTGGTGCTCCACCTTTGATGTTATTACGAATGAAACATGAGTGCGATCTCCATGATGGAGATAATAACAACGGTCGCAGTTTGATAAGTACATGTGACCCATCGCGATTCTTGTGCTCAGTGCTTTAACAATCGATAGAGTTTGTTATTAAGATTTGTTTACTGCAATAGTCGATGCATGTATGTCATGTCTTTCTTTTCTTTCGTGTTGATGTGATCCCAAATGGGTGGTCAGGCATGAGAATAGTACAAAATACACTCTAATGTCACATACACATCTCTGGGAAAACATCAGCCTCTATAACCATTTGTTGCTGGGCCTAATCAGGTTTATGATAATGTAAAAACTCTGTTTAAGGGCAAAGCCAAAGGAAAATGTTCATTGCGCGATGGCATTCTGGAAAGTTCAGAATGAGCCTTCTTGATATTTAACACAAATAAAAGTTTATGAGAGATTTTTTAGCATAAATCACATTGGTTGGTTCGAAATGCGTCAAAAATGAAATATCATGTGATTTATGCCGAAAAATCTCTCATAAACTTGATATGGATCACAGAAGCCTCAAGTTTATGATATTGTAAAAACTCTGTTTAAGGGCAAAGCCAAAGGAAAATGTTCATTGCGCGATGGCATTCTGGAAAGTTCAGAATGAGGCTTCTTGATATTTAACACAAATAAAAGTTTATGATAGATTTTTCAGCATAAATCACATTGGTTGGTTCGAAATGCGTCAAAAATGAAATATCATGTGATTTATGCCGAAAAATCTCTCATAAACTTGATATGGATCACAGAAGCCTCAATTCAACAATATTTTCACAAGTAAAAGTGTTCTGGATAAAATTAAAAAGCTAGAGATAAAAGAAAAGATTAATGACGTACAAAATTCTCACATCAAGCTCTGCTTCTTTTAACACTCTGAAAACTGGAACACTAACATGTGGCTAATGGGCATTGTAAAACTGGAACTGGAACACTAACATGTGGCTATTGGGCATTGTCCATGGGATCCAAAGTAATTAATATTTTAAGAATCTACAATCAATTTAAGCTTAGATAAATATTTTTATATGAATTACAAATCAATAATAAACTCTTGCACCAGAAAATGCTAATGCTATGTATAAAATATTTTACTTCAAAACATTTATACTGTTTTCGCCCGAGAACTGTCTTTTGCTCCCTGGTTTAAGATGGTTGTGTACTTCGAAACATTTAAATAATTTTGTTTTTGGCTAAGAACTGTCTTTTGCGACCATGGTTTAAGATGGTTGTGAAATCAATTTTTATTCATTGATGGGCACCACTGGATGCGATTAGTGGAATTTAAATTTAACGACCAGAACATAATACTGTCATCATTTTCAACCAATGTAGTTAAAATCCATTTTCCTTCCCAACAATATCTCTCTTTAAGCCCGCCTCTGAATTGTTAAAAATCTGTGGAGTAACGAAGTCCAAGAGTTTTTTAATCCGGAGGTGCCAGCGTTGTAAACAGAAATAAATCGTATATCATGGACTCTGCGTTGACTGTGTGTTTTAAGCCTAAACAATGCGACGTAGTAATTAGGCTATTACATGAGCATGAACTATTATTGCACTATAATAGTTTACCTTCCTTTTTTTTGTTCAGAACAAAAAAAAGCTTCCATTTCTTCCTTTACATGTTTTCTAATTCTTTTGGATCCGAGAATTCTTTCCTATAAATTTATTATTAAATATGCCTCAAAATTAGAGCAAAATCCTTGTAAAATATAACAAAATACATAAATCATAGTTTTCTTTATGCAGTAATTGTCTTCTACTAATAATTAATTCTGCCAACATTATACCCCAAAATTACAGCAAAATCGTAGTCTCCTCTATGCATAATTGTGTCCTGTGAATAGTTAATGCCGCCAGCATTAACTATAACACGCAGTTCAAAAGTTCTGAAAAATAACTTACAATATAACTTAGAATGATAAAATTGCGATAAATCGTATATCTTAATAAAAATGATTTACATATATGAATTTAATTAATTAATTTCATAAATGTTTACAAACAGTTAATTAGGTAAAAAAGTATGGCTACCATTCAAATTTATTTTTTTTAAACTAGGAAGAATATATTTATACTCTTATTAAGTCAATAGTTTAAGTCTTTATTCAACTGAAACTTTTAAAATTAAAAACCCATTGATTTTCCAAGGCTAGCTACTAAACTCATAATATTAACAACTCAAACAATTTTCTTTAATGGCTTGGTGGTTTGCTAAGGTTGGTTATCTAGGAAATAAAATTAATCCTAAAATTGATTAAGGAGATCAAGTTCAGCTAACATGTGATTACAGTCAAACCCTCTATCTCAAGATCTTTTGAGTACGGCTTGTTACAATACAGCTCTGAATCGACAAGTCACACAGTTTCAAATAAACTACAACCAAATGCATTAAATTTAAGTGGAAAGGTTGTGAATTACATCTCCCTTTTCATCTTTTAAGACTTCAGCCTCCATGGTCTCAATCAACTTTGGAGATGACTCTGCTTCCCACCATCTGAGAAGAGTACCTGTAAAACACTGGATGATAGTTTTACAAGCATCGACTTCTGATTTTCCTCTTAAACACATGAGTTTATATTCTGTATACATGATGTCAATCATTTGACGAATTTGGCCTACACTCATGTTG